>JAQFZP010002805.1:0-12256 GCA_034695745.1 Geophilus truncorum | reverse complement strand
TCTCAAAATAAAATTCCGCATCTTCATATTTCAGCTGCACGAGTGTGTCATGACGCAATCTGTTATACCTTTTTCTCGATGCAATTGACAATTTATTTCCTCACAACATCAAACCTCTTGAGCCCATCTGACAGAAGTAAATACTCAAAATGGCAGCTCCTGTGCGTAAATCATCAGCTGCAGTGATTAATGATCAGAGATCAGAGCTTTAAATAATATAGCAATGAGTAATCAAGAACCAGCACCTTTGTGCTCGCAGGAGTCCGTCATCAACGATGATGTAACTATGAGTGAAAACGGGAAGGATGTAATCGAACAAGAGGTAGAAAATGGCAACAAAACAGACGAACCGCTTGAAGATCTAGCATCAGAAATTGAAATTTTAGATAGCAATATGCCAACTGGTTCTAACATCTTAGGCAACAAAGTGCTTGAGGAAATTTTAAACGAGAAGAAAGTTGTAAGAAACCGAAAAAAAAATTATATAAACTGATTTGTGACTTGTTATAATTAATTCTTACAGGCGCTGCTTAGAAGTCCAGAAGTGATTAAATATTTACAGCAGAAAACGACAAATAAACAGTGACAATAAATGTATACTAGCACATTTTTTAATAATTTATTTTTGCATTTTAGAGTATTGTACTTTAAACCAAATAAATTAAATTTAAAAAAAGTATTGAAATGTTAAGTTAATTATAGGTTTTAAATGTTAATTTTATACCCGTTAACTGGTATTGCCACTTTGGTCGGCATTCTTTGCTTGTTGGATAAGATGTTTCACGCCCACCAACCAAGGACTAACCTGTGACATTAAAAGAAATTGAAAGAAATCAGGTTTGTCTTTAGATTAGCATAAAATTATCTAAATTTAAAGATGATGGGAGCATTTGAAAAGCTTTGCCATCTAGTGTTGAAATTTGATAGCAATGGCCATGACAAAACACTTGAATCAACCGCCAGATTCAAATAAATGATTTATACACATATATACTTACTAAACCGGCAAAATCCACTGCTAATGAAAGATGAATTCTGTTTGCTTCGTCAAAATTTTCATTCACGAGAGCTGCATAAATAAACAAAAAAAACAAAAAAACAACCTAATTAAGAGTTTTAAAAAAGGTGTTGGCATCAATAATCTGGTTCATAATGCAGAGGATAAAAAATGAAGTTCGTAAGCGAAACTGACAGCAAGGCATGAATCAAGCGTGGAAAATAAGAGTTGATGTTGTCAAAAGGAAGCTTAGCAATTCGTCACACTAATTAATCATGTCACCCGGCCCATATTGTGTATCCACTACATGTAATTCTAGTCATTATCGAATCAAACTCTTGTACATACAACTGGTTTGGCCTTTTTCACTGTGCGTGGGCGAACCTCAATTAGTACGTTTCATAGTAAATTGGAAAAGTGTCAAAAACCTATTCTTGGCGATTTCAAGGCTCGCATGATTAAACATGTGTTCAAACTCAAAGATCCATCCTTCGACTTCCCGCATGTGACCCCCGTGTCATTGCCAATCACTCATCTATCTATTCTGTCTTGTAGCTGTGAAATAAGAAGACAAAATCCTTGGGGATATTTTATTGCTATTTCTCTTCAAAGGAAACTGGATGCATATAAATAACTGCTGGTGAATCAGGTCTACAGTCTACACAGCAGTGCACAGCAGGGGGCGTTTGTTTTGTACTTGTAATTGATAAAAAACGCCTCAGAATGGGTTTTCGGTCATGGCTTCCAAAATCTGGATTAATTTATTGTTATTTTTTTAATGCGTTTGTTTGAAATATGATTTTGGTCGAATAAACAAGTTCTAAAACTAAATGCGACTTTTTTCTATTTATGTACTGCATCAATTCAACGCACAGTGCTTCAATTATTCGAGCAAGTCGAGACTTCTTTTTGCTATATCCGATTTTCAGAACTTTGTGCTAGTCTATACATATAATTCTTTTACTGAAAATTATGATTGCATAAACCAAAACACATTACGTAATTTTAGCTAGGTACGTTTATAAACAAGCAGTTCGAATTAATTTTTCTCGCTTCATGTTGTTGAAAATATTGCATCACCTTTTCCACATTATAAATACTACAGTATATAATTTTTCACGATTTTTCTGATGTTTTAAACGTCTCGTGACAGGTCGCGTTCGGTATAACCCAAGTTTCTCGTTCATTACTTCTGGCAGTTCCTTCTGGGAAAACAAAACATAACATCAAGCGACCTTTCCCTTTTACCTGCTAAGTACCTCAAACTCATCCCCACCAATGAAAATCCGCAACCTCATGCACCCGAGTACCAATTACTCAACGTAGAAAAAAAAACTTAACATTTCAAACAAATTTTATACTTGTATCACACTCGTTTGCTCATCTCGTCTCTCTTCGCACCGCAAATGTGACCCCGTTAACCAAACCACCTCCATACACCACGATGCACAGTACAAAACGCAAACTGTTTTTCTAAATTTCAAGGTTTTCTGCGCTCGGAAAAAAAAAGAGGCGAAACTTATCAAAATATTCCACATCTTGCATTAAACAAGCACTTTATTTTAACCGAAGCACAGTGCACACATTGATTTTGAAACTCTGGTCACGACTAACTATGCCAGAGGTCAAAGGTGGTTGATGTTCACCCTTTAGGCATCTGCTGTTGCCTACTGTCCTAGTTAGAATGCAGCGCTCGTGATGGACTAAGCTGAGCTCATTTCATTGTAATGCCAAAGGGGTGTATGCGACCAATCAAATCAACATGTGTGTTTGCAACAACTACATTTAATTAACAGGGGAGAGAATGTGTGTGAGAAGAAAATAGGCCTAATAAGCCCGTATGCAAATGCCCGGGCGAAAAAGTGATTTATTGCAGTTAATTAGAGAAAACAATGCCCTAGGATTTTTTTCTTTTCTTTTCTTTTCTTTTTTTTTGCTGTCGTGATAAAAATTCCTAAATGTGATTGTACATGATGGGCACGGTTTATTACCTCATCAACAATTCGGATGGCAGGTCACTGAAGGGAAAATGATTGAATAAAATATACGAATTTGGATGAATGTATAATTAAATTAAGAGGTATGAAAATAGACTTAAGTATGCAAGGCTAATGATGAGTGTTAAGGGGATGTTGAGAGCGAGTTGCACTTGTTCTATAGAGACAGAAAAAAAGTTAAGTTTAAATTGATTTGCATTTATATGATGTTTTTTTTTTTTTTTTTTTTTTGGAGGGGTTAGGGATTCAAGTGCAGTCGGTTATCAGGTATTAAATTATGAGTTTTTACTTGGGATAATTGAGGATTTGAATGGAATTCAATTTTTTTGTCAGCTTTAATAAGAAAATCGACTCTAAATGCAAATGGTTGATTTTTGTATACATTTTTTAAAGAGTTGTAATTAGTGTCTCGGTAACTTTTGTATTTAAACTGTTGTTTTCTATTTTTTCCAAGATTTTACTGTCATGTTTTGCAATTGGGACATTTTCCCCTCTTGATGTTTTAATTCTCCTGTAAAAAAAAAAATATCCAAAACAAATGTGCATCTAAAAAGAAACATTAAAACTGCAAGAAAAGTGAAATTAAAAAAAATCTTATCACATCCATTAGATTTTTTAAGCAAATTTTTTTTTTTTACTTTTAAAATTTTCAATGTCAAATCACCGACATTTAAGTGGATAATTAGCTCAATATTCACCCATTTCCTTCTCTCTATCCCCTTCCCCACACCCCGACCTACTCAGAACCCAGTAAAAAAATTTAAAAAAATACAAAAATAAAAATTCAAAAAATGCAAAAATAATTTCCGTTTTTCAAAAAAAAATAAAATAAAATAAAAGGAAAAAAAAAATGCAAAAGGGAGGAGTAAGGGCGGCGTAAACGATTAGTAAGTGAAAGAGAATCTTAGAATCTTCCGTCTCACCCTACAACCCAACACAACGCGTTCGCTCTCCACTCACAGCTGTGAGCGACACTTGATTGGATATACGTGAACGCTTACACACTCGAACTGCCGAGACGAACTCATCCTTCAAGGTCTGCGCCTCATTTTCACAGGTGTCGTAAATGGACTTAAAAACCAAACGCTGCCTCTTTCAAAAATAACTCTTTGAAACCGCGGGGGAAAAAAAAAAAAAAAAGAAAAAAAAGAAAAACCGGCACAAACCCAAACGCAGCGTTCCAGTGCACGGTTAGGAGGAAATTGAATTAAGAAGGGAAATATCTAAACAACAGGTGATCAAATCGGAAGACAAAGTGCAAAACATGGCCTTCAAAGCTCACGTTCAACGCAACTATGTAAACATCAACTGGCCAACTGCACTTCTGACAATGCCAAGCAAATGCTGAAGGCGCGTTCGAGCGTTCCGCCTTTCGGAATGGCGTCCCACACCCTGAACAAGTTGCATCCTATCGTACTTTACGTGCTCATATTTTACACGTGTTGTGTTCAATGCGGCCGAGATGCGAACGGCCCGATTCAACTCATTCCGCAGGAGATGGAAGATGCGCACGTTACCATGGAAACTGCGAAAAGCATCAAGGATGAAGTGTAAGAATTTTTTTTTTCTTGTATCCTAAAAACTATTTTTTTCTAAAAAAAAATTTTTTGTTTCTTTGTGGCTGATACGAATTTTTCCCCAGTCGTCTGGGCAATGGCCTTAAAATTTGATACGTTGACACCGAAATATTTTTCAAGTCTAATGTCTTGCGTTATCTTGTGATGGGGTGTTAAATAAAGTCTTAGACTATGGCTGGTAATAAAATTTTTTTATTTTATTTTTCGCCAAGCATAAAAAGAAGCGTTGTGTGTGGGTTAATGCGAACTGCTTGTTGTTTTCATTCAGGTGTTTGCCTTTTATTAGTTTTTATTGATGGCATTTCCTGAGTTTTTAAAGATGGAATATATGTTTATTCAATGTTTACTCGTAATTAAATTAAACTGGATCTGGTTTTGTACCGATAATTTAATCACAAGTTCAAAAATCTAGTGATAAAACGTTAAGAAGTGAAGAAAGTTTATATCAAGTTTCTAACGTGGTGAAATCGTTTTGATATTTGATCTTGAAAATTCTAATTATAAAAATGACGTATGGTATAATAAAAATTAAATGAAAAATGTTTAAAGGTGGAGAAATCATGAATGGCAATAATTCCATTCCCTCCCCCTCCCCCCCTTTTCATAATTAGGCAAAACATAAAATGATAGTAACTTTCAAGGTTTGAAATTTTATGGTTGTGAAAGTAAAATGCCAACCTCAAACTCAACCACAGAGTGAAATGCATGAGTAGCCACAAGTTGTGGTCACAAAATATACTTTTGGTGAGGAATTTTAAAGTTCCTTAAATTTCCTGACATTTCTATTTGCAGAGAATAAAGCTATTGCTTTTCATTTCCAGAGAAAATATTTTCTCTTGAATTTTCTTCAATATGGTTTCTCATACTTCACATTCACATTTCCTCAAGCAAAACTCAGCATTTTGCATAACTTTCCAGCATTACTGCAAACTAAAATTTGAATATATGAAGAAAAATTTCCCCGACATTTTTATGGAGTCAAGCACTCGACTCTTAAGATTAATGTTTTACAAGGTAATAAAATTTATCAGACAGGTTGAGGTTATATCAGATCAAGGAAATGACAGTTAAATGAAAAGTAAACTTTTTTCTCTTTCCGATTTCAAATTCCTAGTTTAAATCAAACAGGTTTCTACTGAAAGAAAAACTTGTCATTTCAAGACCATACCACACCATTAGTGCTAATTCCTCATATCATAACTTGGCCTTCATTTATTGACATATCACTTGACCTTTAGCCTAATTTCCAATGCACAGAATCTACTTTCTTTGTCCTGCACTTGAAAAATAATCTTAAGACAAAAAAATTCCTATTTTCCCAGGCCACACACTAAGTCCAGATAAATTTGACTTTTTTGTGAGAATCACTTAGAAAAAAGGGAGGAAAAAATTCGAACTCCCCTACTGAACGCGTTTGAATAAGTCAACCCTTTTTTTTTAGTCTACACGCAGAAAAACACCATTTCTCAGCAGAAATTCACAGCACGTTTTACTTGTAATCAAATCTCTGACATGATGAAGCGATGAAGTGTCTGAAGGGTTATGACCGGCGTGACAGTAACAAACACTATTTTTTTCTTCTTCTTAATTTTCTTTTACGATTCGCACGATATCCATATTTAATGGTTTGTATCTATTTTTAATAGTTTAAAGTCGTAATATAAAGCTATAAAAACTTGATCTCTAAACTTGTATTCATGCAAAACGTAATTAATGTATCAACAATCTTAATAGTCTTGTTCGAGAGCCTTAAGTACTTTGGAGTTAGTGTTGGGGGACTAGTGATTCTTCCCTGCATAAAATCTGACTGAATTACATGTGAGTTAAACCACACATAGATTTTTGTATAAAAAATTTAAAAAAAAAAGTGTAAGGTAGGCAGTAAATACTCATATGGAGAAACTCGAGGACAGAAGTGGAAATGAATTCCATGAGAACAGCAGTGAAAAAATGAAAGATAAGTTTTTAGTTTATAGTGTCTTTTAGTTTTTTTGTTTTTGAATACTAATCAGGTTCGTGAGCTTCTGTGTGCTACACGAAATCATAAATTACACACGCCAGTACACAGTTAGAAAACTTTAGAATATTTTTTAATACAGTGGTTCTCTAACTTATCAAAATTCGCTCTCGACACTCCAAGCAGCCCCTTCGCAATCCAGAGTTTGGGAACCACTAGATGGATTCGCTATGTACTCAAATCGACATTTACGCAATTTTTTTTCAAGTTAGATCGAGAGAAATTATCATTTTAGGCTACGTTTGCCATAGTAAGAAGACGTAAAAAAATAAAAAGTGCTACGTCTATTGCATGTGTTCACACATGCAATAGACGTACCGTACACAACACAACTGTTTTGCACAGGATTTTACACTTTGTGTAAATAATAAACAAACCAACCTACTGTCTTAATGTGTATTATTAATGATGATTTGTCAGCATAACTGGCCAGTTTGTAAGCAAGATTGCAAAATCACAAACAACAATCAACTTTGTGCAGTCTCTCATTTTATTTTAGCTCAAATCAAATTCTTTATTTCTATTTTTACAGCTCGATGCAAGACTTGTTTCAACAAATCGAAGAAAAACTCTTCAAACCCAACTTCGACAACCTAATCAGACACATGGACAGATTCACTCGCGCAATTCTCAAATTAGACGCTCGAGTGGACTCTATCCACAACCAGATGGAAGATCTGCGTAAACAAACATCAAACTGCACATCAATGCCGCAAATTAACAGGCTACAAGCAAACATGGCTCAATCCTTGGACGACCTAGATCACAAATTAGACCAAATCGAGCGTCAACTCAAACTCTCTTCTGTCTCCACTGTCCACACCACAATCGAAGACATAAATCAAAGAACCCGAGACATTCAGATGAAACTCGATCTCTCGAGTGCAGTCAAGTCAACTGCGAGTGACCTGGAACCTCGACTCCTTTCTTTAGAAGAAAAACAAACAAAACTAAGTGAAAGCTTGACCCCAGTAATTAATGCAAACATAACCTCCCATTTAGAGTCTATCAACACGGCCCTCGGCAACATGTCTGGCAATTCTCACACGACATTCCACGACAAATACCCTTCTGTGGTGCAGGACATCGAGCAACAAGCCAAATCCTTATCCAAACTCGAACTCCTCGTTGAGCAAAACAATGATGCGCATTACAAGTGGTTCGGCAACCTCATCAGCATGTTCAACGACGGCATCGACCGCATTGAAACCAATTGCGTGCTGAATAGTAACAATGCCGACAGAACAACCGATCCCAACTCGGACGATTTGGCAATGAAAAGTGCTCAGAGTTTGAGCACCTTGGAGCATCAAATGGAAACAATTTTGCACAAACTTGAGAAATTAGAAAGAGGTTCGATCGGTGCTTCGACGAAGACCGATAGCGGCGTTGCTTCTTCTGATAACAGTGCTAGTGCTAGTGGTAGTGGTTGGCACGAATGCAGTTTGGTCATGCCATTGTTGACTCAGATTTCTGACACTTTGGGCTTCAAATTCGACCAAATCTACGATGTTTGTCACAGGGAAGAAGGCGTTTTGGCTACTAATATGAGAAACATCAATGAAAAGTTGACTCAGCTAATCAATCAAGGTTTGTCCACTGATCTGCTGTTCACTTTGGATATCAAAGCGAATATGACTCAAGAGAAGCTCAATTATCTCACGAGTGTGTTGACTCTGCTTCAACTCGATCAATCCAGCATTGGGATAAACGTTAACTCACTGCTCCAAATTGGTAAAAACACGTCTCTGATTAATGAAATTAAGGAAAAACTAGACGCCGTCAAACAACATGTTCAAAACGGCAGTTCCCATCCCCATAATCAGCACGCTCACCACTGGGCTAACATCCAACACACCTTGACCAAAATCCAGGCCCTCTTGACCCATCAACGTAGCGGGGAAACCAGATTCGAAAACAATTCGACGCGTCTTGAAAACTTGAAAGAAGAAATGCAAATTCCATCAGACATCAGCTTCCAACTAGGCAAGATGGAGAAGTCTCTCGACGGCTGCTTGATGCCCAGAAGAGAACAAGACAGACTCAGCGAGCAAAATGCAAACAACTTGCATGATCTCAAAGAGGCGTTGCTGCACCAAGCGCCCATCCAGATGGAATACAACACGATAGTGGGGAAAATTGAATCTCAATTAGTAGCTGTGTCCAATAAACTCACTTCGATAACCAGTGAATCGGTCAACAGACTGGCCACACTGCTGGAACAAAGTCGCAGTTCCCAAAATGACTCCTTCCTCAGCGATTTGGAGATGTCGACCAAAATAGACATCATCTACCAACGGTTGTCGGACGACACTTCGTTTGAAATGCTCAGCAGACTTCAATCAGACATGAGAATGCTGCTGATCCAAATTCACCCGCTGATCGAATTGCCAGCGCAATTGTACAATTTCACGCATTCGACTCACACGTCGTCGAAAACTTCGGCTTCGTCTGACATAGATTCGTTCTTTTGGAGCCGAACTTCTCGCGTGCTCGATTCGATGGCCGAGCTTCAAACACGAATGGAAGACACATTCTTAAAGCTCAAGAACTCCTTACAAAACACAGTTGACGACGGAATGGTGGAAATCGTCGACCTTCTGGGTCAAAACAAGAACTGGCTTCAGCAGACTGCAACGTCCTTTGTCAGTCAGCACTCTGACAACCTCTTGAAGATGAAGGAATCCATGACAACTTTAGTGGCAAAGGGCTTTGACAACCTGCATTTCATGTACCAATACTTAAATGGGAAGTTGGATCAGATTCACCTCATCGCCTCCCACAACATGGAAGACTGTGCTGATGTGTATAAGAGCGGGCAAACCACATCTGGGATGTACACAATATACCCAAGAAAAAGCAAGGAGATGAAGGTGTACTGTGATATGGACACAGAAGGAGGTGGCTGGACAGTAAGTATTATCATTTAATCTGGATACCGTAATGCAAGAAAAAATATTGCAACCTGTTATTTGCCTAAGTAATTCCACTCTAATTTGGGGGTTAACTAACTGCATGCACAAGGTTGGGAGGTCCTTTGTCACCTTTCCCAGAATTTGCCTTTCAGCAAAAACATTTCATTTCTCCAGGGTTGTTCCATATGTGACATGCAAGTTAAGCTTTTCCTGATAAGAGATATTAGGCAAATTTAATCCACAACTCTTGAAGAATTTTATTTCAATTAAGAATGGTATGGATAAGAGATTTTTTTCATCATTTCTTATATAGTCTAAATAAAACCAATTAAAAGAAACTTAGCATAAATTCTTGGTCAAAGGGGTCTTTTTTCTTTCAGTTACATTTACCTTAAAGAAAGTTAACATTGTAACTGCAAATGTGTGTCTAGGTCAAAGGAGTAAAAAGATGATTAAATCATCTACTAAAAACAATACTGTACATTTACAAAAGCTTGAATTTCTTGATTGAAATTGATTTGTAATGGCAACATGAATTTTTCAATTTTTTACAAATCCCAACCCATCATTAAAGCAATTACATTATGTATTTTTTCACACACAATAATTACATCTAATTTATAGGTTATTCAACGAAGGGACGACCGAGAAATGCACCCCCGGATATCCTTCAACCGAACGTGGCTTGAATACAAATACGGATTCGGAAACCTAGAGTACGAATTCTGGCTTGGCAACGAAAACATTCACACTCTGACACATCAGAATAATTACATGCTTCGAATCGACATGGCGTACGCCGAACCGCAACCTCAGATGCCGCAGTACAAACGGAAGTTCTGGCACAATCTCGGCAACGACACCAAATCTCTCTACGCTCAATACTCGCATTTCAGAATCCGCTCAGAGCATTTGAATTACACGTTGCTCTACGACAAATACATGGGAATTCATCCTTACGATGGGTTAGACGGAAGAGTGCACTTTGCATTCACAACGTGGGATCACGCAGCGGACATCAACTTGGAACATTGCGCTAAGATCCAAGGAGGTGGTTGGTGGTACGGCAACGAATGTTTCCGTTACGCGTTGAACAGTAAACCTAAGAAATTCTATTGGGAGGATGGAAGTTTGTTTACCGGTATAACGTGGGGTGGGACAGCTGATTTTGCATTACTCAAGTTGGTGGAGATGAAAATTATACCGATGAGTGTTTATCAGTCAAGTTTGATGAGAAAAGGCTAAATAATCAATTTGTTATTTGCAAAAAATTCGATATTTACTCCCAGTTTCATTGCTTTATAATACCGTATCAAACTTTTATAAGCTTTCTGTGCATGTGATAAGTAATTTTTTTACCTTTAGTTTATAAACCATTTTTTAAATATTATAAAAATGTACTTAAAGCAGTATTTACCAAAAATAAATATTTGATTTTAATGTCATTCATGTGAAATGTGTACGTGTAATAAATATTAATATTAATGTATAATAAACATATCAAACTCGTACCTTTGCTTAATTTCATCAGTCTTTCTTGAATAGCAGCATTCAATTTCCCATCAAACCAAGTTTGTTCCATGACACTCAATCGCTTGATTATGTCATCGTGCGTTTTTTTCTATTAACATTAACATTAAAATGTGAAAACGCTACACGTTGTAATAATTACGTTAAATTTCTCTTCATGACTGGTGAGTATTGATTGAAATCGACTTTTTACAACTTCAATATCGTTGGGTTCGTTTAGTGTATCATCTCGAGTCTCTTCTGTTTTCTTGATGGAGCTGTTAAGGGCACCAACAGGTGGTAACTGATGTATGACGTTCTTCGTTGCATCGATTTCATTTGATGTTGTTGAGCTATCTATAAGCAACGTTAATTTTAGAAATTTAATTCAGTGTTGTATAAATAAAATACCGGTATGGCTTATTTATTTACCACTATTATTTGGGAACGCAATTCTCTGGTTGAGTTTATTCTTGGGCTTCGTTAATATCGCTGACGTAAAAGCTGCTGGTGGCGGATCGTTCCATCCTCTATCAAGAACACCTTATAAATAAAACCCGTCAGTTCATAACCAATTCCAGAACACGCTACTATTCAGCTCTTGTTAACAACATATCGAGATAAACATTACCACGTTTTCCAGATTCCGCCATGTTGCCTACAATCAATCTCTGCTGCCATCTAGCAATCAAGTTTGTAATCTTATTTTATGATGCTGTAAAAAGAATAAAAATATGGTATATAAAACTGTAATCATTTGCCATTAACCCCAACGTATTTACATAGAATTTTATTTATGTTATTTTTATTTCTGTATTTTGCCTACCGTACAAAAAAATGTATGGTATGCAAAATTAATAATTTAATTAAAATGATTCTTCAAATAGCGTTTTATTGCCTGCTCAGAGATTCATCACTAAATAAAATACATAAAACGTAACATTAATTTTTTTTCTACTGCAAACGAGATTGCAAAAATAATACATAAATTGGTATTTGTTCGCGCCAACAGGGCGGCGCTACGGTACACAACAATTTGTGGGAAGTTACATCATTCTACTCTCGATTCTATTATACGAGTATACCAGGAGAGGAGCCACTCATCATCTATCGGAAGTAGACAGTGAGGCTGAGGCAACCGTTGTTTTGATATGGCTCGTGATGTAACAATTTATAAAAGTAGTCGATTATCTGTTACTCCCAAACTTGCCATTCAATTGGACCATGATGTAAACATCAAAATT
>JAQFZP010002804.1:0-12262 GCA_034695745.1 Geophilus truncorum | reverse complement strand
TTTTTTTTTTTTTTTTTTTTTTTTTTTTTTTTTTTTTCTTTCTTTTCTTTTTTCTTGTGGCGCGTGTCAGATGCAGAATTATTTAGAAATGATTTTCCAATAATTTATTTTTTGGTGGCAGAGTTGAATCATTGATTGAATGAGTTGTCTGCCGAAGCGGTGCATTATTTATCAACCGATGTAATCAAGTTTTTATACCGTCCATCAAATATTAATAAGAAAATGTACATCATGGCTAAACGTGACTTAATCTGTAAAATTGCCCACTAAATTTATTCGCTGCCGATCGAAAACATTTTGCTGTTTCCTTCAAATGTGACAATTAAACAGACACAATTCGAAGCCACCCATCACTCAAAAAAAAAGAAAAGAAAAAGGGGAAGAAAAATAATAAAAAGTTCGATAAATATTGAAAAATAGGTCTAATATGATTCAAAAGTTTAAAAAAATTTTTAGATAAAAAAAATTTTGTTTTTATCAAAAATAGGCCTAATATGAAACGATTCACTAAAAAAAAAAAAAAAAAATTAAATATCTATAAATAAAAACTCAAAAAAAAATCAAAAATAAACGAAGATAATGAAAAATATTTATTTTCAAACTTCTGAAATCATTGAAAAAATCCAAACTTGAAAAATTAGGAAAAAAAAAAAAATTCTTTTACTCGGAAAACCCAAACTTCATACCCATACCTCTCCCCTTATAAAAATCGATGCGCAAAGGCAATGAATTACCGTGAAAAAACAAGCATCGTGTCAATACTAATCGTAATAAGGAGATTTGGGCGATGATGGCTCCGAATATTGTCACAACGACCACCACCATGTCCACGACGTCCACGACGTCCACGACGTCCAGCGAAACGAGCGCTGTAACTGCCATCGTCCACATGCTCAGAAATGCATGATACCAATCCATTTTTCATCTTGATGGCCGTGTCATCATGTAATGACCACTGGCTACTTGCGCGCACCCACGTTATACTTTCTTCTCATCGGCGCTCGTACATCAGTCGCGTGGTCAGTATACCCTCGCGTGCCTTTTGACCAGAAGCCAAGTCTGGGTTATGACCATGGGCTCGCTCTGAATTATACATTTCGCTCCTTCGCCTCTCCTCTCCTCTCCTCTTCTCTCTCTCTCTCTTTTTTTGCCTCGTATTATTTGCCACAATGTGCGCCGCTACCATCTCATCAGCACCCTCTGACGGCAGTAAAAACACCCACGGACCAAGTGCCTCACTCGGCTCGGCCTCTGGTTAAATATTGTAAAAGATTGTCTCTTCCACTTTTTTTATCCTCTTATTTTCTTCTTCTTCTTCTTCTTCTTTTCTGTGGCTTTTAAAGTCAAGCTTCCGGTTGCTTTTGGCTTTTGGGATTCAAAATTTAAAGACATCGCTGTTTGGAGCAGATTTTTTAAGGGCACTTCCGGTGTTTGATATATAGTCTGAAATTTTGCGGGCATTTTGTAGATGGAGTTCGTAAATATACCGGAATTACTTGTTGTTGTTTTTTTTTACCACAAATAAGAAAAAAATGATAATAATGATATTTGAAGCGATTTAATAGAGCATTTCCGGTGACGTATAGTCTCGAAATATCGGTGATTTCGGTATTCCGGTAATTTAAAGTCGACGAAATAAATACTTGATGCTATTGAAAAGGTCACTTCCGGTTTCGTAGATTATAATTACACAATTTCACAAAATATCAGATTTCAGGCTAAACCTGAAAAGCCATTTTTACTCCAAATTTGCATTTAAGAGCAGCGAAAACTGCACTTCCTGTTTAAACAGATATTCCAAACCGAAAGTAGTGTTTTCACAAAATATCAGATTTCTTCAAATTCGCATTTAGGAGTGGTAAAACGGCATTTCCGGTTTAACCAGGTACCGGTTTAACCATTTTGATCCAAATCTCAACCGGAAGTAGTCTTTTATCCTCGTTGCTAATTAAAAGACAAGTGAAAAAGAGGCAAAAGATAATAAAAAGTGCGGATAAAGCAAGTTCGTAAATAGAAGCAAAAATAAAGTGTGTCTTTGAGAGCTAAAAGGGGAAAAGTATGTTGAAACTGAAATATGACAACATCGTCTATGATGTATATTGTGTGGCGAAACATAAAGAGGAAGAAGCAGCAACACGAGCCAAATCATTTTAATTTATTCCTTTTTGTCCATTTTTTCGTTACAGGTGCCAGCATCTCCGTGTCAGCCGTGGTTGTCGCCGAACGCGCAGTTGTCTCTGCCGCGGTCGGGGCACGGCATCGGACACCGGACTCCGACGCCCGGCGCCGAACCGAGCGACGCCGACGGACCGCTCAACTTGAGCAAACCCAAGAACAAGGAGAGCAACGGAGGGAGTCCGATCAAGTTGGAGTACCACAGCGAGACCGGTCAACTGATGAGACCGGCGTCGAGTCCCAAGTCGCCGGTGTCGAGCACGGCGGCCATGATGTCGCACATGGGTCAGCAGCTGCAAGTGCTGCCACCTGGGTTTTTGGCGTCGCCGTACAATTCCATTCCCGCTCATTTGCGCGCTACTTCTGCAATGCATCTCAATAACGTCGTTGCGCATCACGGTGAATACGAAATTAAATTAAATAAAAATGGTCGAGGTCATCTATTCATGCTGGTCACAGATTTGTGCAGATTTGACTGATTTTTCAACTTGTTTTGGATAATTTTGGGGTTTTTTTTTGTTTTTTTTTTGGTTATTTTTAATTTGCACAAATGTGGGATTTGTGAAATTTGTAACAATTTTTTAAAGGTTTTTAGATATTTTTAAGATTTTATGAAATTTAAGAAATTTTTAATTGATTTTTGGAAAAATTTTTTTATGCAAAAGGGTTGAGATTGTAATTTTTTTTTTTTTACTTTTGACTAAATCGCGCAAAATTCAAATTTCTCACTAAGCCGGAAGTACTCAATTTTAGAGCTGCGAAAATTACACGTTCGGTTTAACCAGCTACCATCATTTTCACTCGCAAAACCAAAAAGCTTTTTAGTTCTGATCGGTCGTTGAAACCACCAATTTACTTTTTCTTCAAATACACAAAAAAAAAATATATATATATAATTTTGTTAAAATCAATATCTTGATAAAATTGAGTAAAAATTCAACTCCGGCCTCTGTTGGCCAACATTTAGGTCCATCGGCTTTGACGTAACGTACAGCACAACTCGTAATCTGTATATCAATTGTAATTTCTAAACAGATGCGAGTCAGAGTCATGAATATTTAACGTGACCGGGGGAAAGAGCTCTTAGCGGCCAGTCGACTCGACGAATTGTAACACAACACACAAGACTTTAAAAATTGCATTAGCTATTTTTTAAGATCACTCAATAATAGACAAGCATGAATGTTTGATCTAAGGCCTGTTGTGCGTCCCTCCATTTTCTTTAAGCCTATTACTAGATTGCCAGACCTACATGGCTTCCAAGAACCTAATACACCCTTAAAAAAAAAAAAAAAAAAAAATGTAACATTGTCATTTATTTTTTTTCTTATTTTTTTTTTCTTTTTTTTATATAATAGCAAAGTTCGCAACGGGCAATTCGTACGCCGGAGACGCAATCGTGACGAGCATGGCGTCGTCGATGCCGCTTTCGAGTCGGGAGAAGCAATTTCCAATGCACATGTATATTCCGCCGATGGGGGGCGCGAGTGGCGGCGGAACTCATGGCACGGGTGCGGGTGCGGGCGGCGGGGGAGCGGGAGGGTCGCCGGCATCGAGCAAGCAAGACGGCGAAGATCCATGTGAGTTGCGGGCTTTGGGTTTTGAGTAGGACGATGAATTAGTTAGAGGTTATTAACGATTTGCATTGTAAAACAGCCAAAATGTTCGGAGCTAAGATCATTCGGCAACAGAAGAAGGACAGCGAAGGCAAACCGCACATTAAGCGGCCGATGAATGCGTTTATGGTGTGGGCCAAAGACGAGAGGCGGAAGATTCTCAAGGCGTGTCCGGACATGCACAACTCCAACATCAGTAAAATTCTCGGTAAAAAAAACAACGTGATACACAACAATGATAATGCTCTAATAAATTATTATACATTTGAACTAAATTTGCCACACGTTTTTCCAGGCGCTCGTTGGAAGGCGATGAGCAACGCCGAGAAACAACCGTACTACGAAGAACAGTCACGTTTGAGCAAACTGCACATGGAAAAACATCCGGACTACCGCTACAGACCCAGGCCAAAACGAACGTGCATCGTCGACGGAAAGAAACTACGCATATCCGAATACAAAGTAAAACAACTCCCTCTATCGGCAAAAAAACAAAACTAATCGATTTATCAATTTATCAACTTTAGGCCCTGATGCGGCAAAGGAGGCAAGAAATGCGCAACTTGTGGTGCCGCGACAACGGCTTCGGTTTCTCCGATTTGCCGACGCTCGTTCCCAACAGCATGCCGTCGCTTCTCGCTGCGTCGGCTTCGCTCGTGGACGGACACGGACACGGACACGGACACGGACCGTCGGCCAGCAGCTCTGCGCTGTCTACCATGCTGTCGGCCATGGGCGGCAGTCCGAACTCGACGAGCTCGAGCGAAATGCTGGACGCGGTGCTGAACGAGCAAACGGACAATTCCTTCTCGTCGCCGTCGACGCCCAACTCGACGACGGACAACGCGGCCGTCGACAATTCCTGAAAGACACTTTTGTATAAATAGAAATAGTGAAGTGGACACTGCGAAGTATGAAGATGGAGATTTGTTGATGAAAAGCCAAAACTGAGTTTTATTTTGCAATATTTTAACTCTCTCGGTGTCGAATTTTCGGTGTGTGTCCGTTATGCCGTTAGTTTTCGTGACGTTTTTTGTGTTTTCGCTGCTCAACTTCGTGACCAATTAGAAACATGTTTTTTCGTACTGTACAAAATCCCGCCGTCTGTGATTAGTTACGTGGGATTTTTTCTTTTTCTTTTTCTATGAGTTATTTTTATTTGTTTGTTGAATTGGTTTTTCTTGGTTCGTCCATTTAATAACAAAACTTCCTAGTCAGTTATTTTTTATATTCAAATTTTTCAATTTAAATTCCTGAAAAAATTAAAATAACGACAGGAATTTAGTAAATTTATAATTTTCTGGGTTTAACCAATGGGCATTTAATGATTTTATTTAAAAAAAAAAATGGAATTTTTCAAAACCGGAAGTTTTCCTTCAATAATCTAGCTGCATAAAAGATCATATAGTCAGTATTAAATTTTAAGAAATCAATTATTGTGCCATGACTTAGCTTAATATTATTATTATTAATTATAGCTATTATTATTATATTATTATATTAAAAAAAAAGACAATTTTAAGATATCTATCATATCACATTTTTTAATTTTATTTTTGGTGATTAGTTTAATCCTTTTTGTACAAATATTTGGGTCTTTGAAAAGACATTGTTGTGAGAATACAACATTTTTGTGCCATTTTGTTAGTTATCTTTAAAAAATGTGCACAAATTTTAATTTTTCTTTTTTTAATTTTAGTATGTTGTACAGACATTTTGAGCTCTGTCTTTTGTATAAACAATCACAAAGAAGACAGAGATGAGATGAATTTAGTGCTCAATTTCTGATTGGATGAAAGAAAGTCGATGTTGATGTTTTTCGTCTTTGTTTTTGGCCTATTTCAAGTACTTAATCTCGTAAATCGTTTTTCTCCGTGTACTTCTGAGTTTTTTCGTCTGGAAAGTGTACTTTTTATCATTTAGCATTTTCTCCATTTTGTTTTTTCTTTTTCTTTGCTCAAGTTAGGTTATTTGTTGGCCTGTAATGTTGAACTAAAAGTTGTTTACCATGTACATTACTGTGAAAAATAACATCATATTATTATTATTATTATTATTATTATTATTATTATTGATTATTATTAATTAATATTATTATTACATTGTAAAGTAGGTTTTTTTGTCGTGTCTGGCTCGGTGTCTTTTACAAAGAGCGACGAGACATTTATTAGTGATTAAAAACTCAAAAATGTAACTCGAAATGTATGTTAATTATTATTTATAAAGAAATTAAAACAAAATTGTTGATTTTATTGTGATTTTGGAGCTTAATTAGAGAGTTTTTATTTTATTTTTGATGATTTATTTAGTTAGAAATGATTTGATGAGTTCATGTTAAATAAAGAGAAATAACTGATAGTTTAAATTAACTTGCGCGGCTTACCGACAGATGGCATCACCTACCAAAGGCATATTTTTGGTGGTCAACTTGGACGGGAGTTAAATTAAAATTGGGTGGTTTAACGAGAGATGGCGACACGTATCAAAGGCGCATTTGATCCACTTTGGATTATATATTTTCAGTGCATGAATAAAGTTGACTATTTTTTTCGTAATAACTTTAAATATTCGCGATAAAAAAAATTAATATCAAATACTTCAGTAATTGAAATATAGATGACAGCGGGAAGGCCGGTAAGTCATTTACTCATTTTTGGAGTTTTAATAAAAACTTTTTCAAAAATATACACATACGCTACTTGAAATTAATTTATTCTGTTTATTTTTTTTTTTTTATGCAAAAGAGCCGATTGTGGCTCCATTTACGATTCGGTCTCTCCCGCCAGCCATTTCGGCATTTTCTCGTCTCGTCTCTCGCTTAACATTGCTTCGGTGGCGCCATCTTATGTAAAATTTGAAATTTAAATTTTTTAATGTCAACTTTGAGTTCACGAAACATTTTTATTTCCGGAAAAATCATCGTAACAAAATGAGAAATTTAATTCTAAAAGTTGCGAAAAATATTTTAAATTTAAAATCATTTCGGACGACCACTCCCGTAATGCTTTGCGCGTCGCGACCGGTTCATCTATAAACTTAACCGAGCCAGAATCTGCCCGGGAAAAAGAAATGGCGGTCGATTAGTTGGGATGGATGCTTTATATCAACGCAAAAACTTCTACAAACATTCCAGTAGTCGCAACATCATTTCAACGTCCGAAACCAGTGCCGGATTAACCAATATGGGACCCACGTCTTTTAAGAAGGGGCCCGCGACCGCGAGAGGCTGTAGCCGGTAGGATCATTAGGATCATCTCATCACTACAGTAAAAATAACAACTCGTCTCGATCCACCAAAACTATAACTATAGTGGCCTCGGAAGGTGATAATTTGTTTATGCTGTCGGCGAGGGTTCGATGGTGGTCAGAGAAGAATTATTGAAGATTGAAAAAGGACTTGTAAGTTACAAGATTGTTTTCTCGCTGTCTATCGTACAATTGAATCACGTGACTTGGTTTGTATCATGAGACGAAAGCATTGCGAGTGATTTTTCTCGAATGTCGAATGTGAGTTAAATTATGACTGACTTATAAAGATATATGATAGTTGGAAATAGGTTTAAATTTATTTATTTATTCAAAATTAAAAAATTAAAAAAATTGCCGCTGTTAAGCGACTGATGTTGATTTTACAGTTGTTTACTCGCGAACTTATGATTAGGCTTAATTTGAGTTGAATATGATTTGATGACCTATAAAACATCGAGAAATGAAATAAATTTTAATTACTTTAAGTTAACTTTATTTTTAAACTAAATGTTTTGTTTTTGTTAAAGAAGGAAGATTCTTTCGGAACGAAGAGACAGTTCGAAAATCGTCGTTGGATGTGTCATCGATTTCAAAGGTAGTCAAATTATTTAACAAATTCATGCACAATTTAACCAAATAAATATTTTAACTCCGAAAAATTTAAAAATTTTGCGTTTTGAAAAATCATCGTTAGATGTCGCTAACGATTAATCAATCAAACAGACGCTCTTGCCCGCGCTCTTGTTTCTTTTTATTAAACTCTCTACCGCAAGATAGCGCTGCAACAAATTAAAAGAAAGCAAATGACGAGGAAAAATTTAACTTCCAAATAATACTGTAGTAACAGTAAGAATTGGTACAAACTTCTGATTTAATAGTAAATTGTTGGTACCTATAGTTATAGTTATACTATAGTAAATAGTTGGTACTATACCACTAGTTTGGTGGTATTTCAGAGTAAATTTAAATTAATTTGAAATGTAGACATTGTATTTAAGGTAATTGGTTTTGTTAAATGATTTAAACGACAAAAACACAATAAATGGTGTCGGGAAAAAAATTGCATCTTTTTTTTCTTTTTTTATTCATATTTTAACAATATCCTTGAATACACAAAACTGAACACAAACGAGAAAAAAAAATAGAAAAAACAGTGAATAATTTAAAGACATTTGAAACTCTTCTCATAAATAATAAACCTCGAAGCCTGTAACTATATCGCAATCAGTTAAAACTATTTTTCTCATATTAATTATAATAATAATAATAATTCATAATATTCAAAAAGAAAAAATAATCACAGAACGTAATAATATTTACTTTTTTTCTCTACAGAGGGAACCACAAACAAAATGTCTGCTGAAAATCTATTGATAATGTGAAAAACCTTTGGATTTACTTGCAAAAACATTGCAATAATGCCACGAAATACAAATTTATACACAAAAACACATAACATTTTGTTGAAATTTTACAGTTATAAAAATTAAAGTGATGAAGTGGGGTGAAGAAAATGAAAAAATTCAAAAATAAAATGAAAAAAAAAATCTAAAATCCGCCATTTTTTATATATATTTATATTTTAATATTTATCATTCAGATCAAAAATGGCTGAAAATGCAAGTAAATGTTTCATGATCCCCAACGCCTTAAAATCACTCAAAATTTCACCCATGGTGCATCACGATGATTAAAAACAGTGAAATTGGATTTAACCGACAACCTCTTGATACGAATCACACATTTACACACTGAATAATAATAATTATAAATCTGTTTAAAAGTTTTATTTATAATGTAATGTCTTTTTTGGTGGGATATTTTAATTTTTTTTTTTTAGATATTTTTTATATTATTTTTATGACCTAACCACATAAAAAAAATTTGAATGGTAAAAAGTACAAAACAAAACACGAAAAGAAACATTCTTGCACTACAGTCGGCCTGAGTTGAATCTGCTTTACATTTTTGTAATTTGTAATTTTTTTGTAATTTTTTTTTGGCAAAATTTTTCCATTTTTTTTTTTTTTTTTTGTAATAATTTTTTTTTTTTTAATTTTCATGAGGTCTCCATCCAGTTGCAGTTGGTCCAAATTTGTACACTAGACGGCGGCCCAAAACTGGTTGCAGGACTTTACTTTTATAATAATATCTAAAATCAAAAATTAAAACGACATCTGTTGGTATTTTTTGAAAATACAATACTGTTGGTTTGGGATTTAGGCCTAACTAACAATACTGGTACAATAAAGGCTTTGAGCAACAAAAATTGAAATTTTATAAATGAAAATACAAAAATACAGAATTAAAAACACTTAAAAGAGTGCATTTTGAAGAATTTTTAACAAATATAGATTTTTACAGCTAATTTTTGAAATTTTTGTTTTAGGAATACCTGGAATGTCCAGAAGAAGAGATTTATTAAGTGAGTATTTGATAATATGGTGGGAAGTAGATAAAAATGAGAAATTTTTGGTCTTTTGCTCAGTTTTAAATTACGTTACAAAACCACAGAATGCAAGTTTACAATTAAAGTGCGGCTTCTATTTAATGATAGCCATTACACACAAAGAGATAAAACGTACAACTTTAAATTAAAATTTTTCAAAATTAATTTAAATTCGCGTAAATCCACATAAATCTAATCAATCAAATCTCAAAAAAATCTGTAAATGCAATTTCGTATAATTTATCGATTTTAAATCTCGTATCGGTATTACATTTTCCCGATTATTGGTTCAATTCTCTTTGAGGCAAAGTCACTTAACTGCGTTAAGTGACTAAAGAAAATTGAAATGACATCACTTTAAGTTATAAAGTGACTTTTCATTAAGTACGAAATTTATCATTGAGATATTTCAGTTCGAAGTTGTACTTTAATAACGCATTCTGCGGTATTATTGACTAGCATAAAAAAATGACATCACAGTAGACAATAACGGGACTTGACTTTCGAGATATTCCTCTTACTGACCAGTGTAAACTTATATACAAAAAAAAGTCAAGATAAAAAGCACAGAGAATAATGCTCGGTTTTCTTATTGCTGTTGCAGGCCGAAGACCACGTGACCACCAAAACCACCACCGACACCACGACCACCACCAGCAGTTAGTTTAGTTTTCATGCAACGTGCGAACGAATCGAGTACCAACCAAAGGTAAGATTGCTTTTTATTTATTTATTTATTTATTTTTATTATTGAAATCCTTGAGTGTAGTGTGTAAACCACAAGTGAAGAGATGTTTTGTGCGTGGAATGAAATTTGTGTCTTATTAGTTCTGCCACCCAGTTGCCATGGGACCAAATTTGTACACCAGTTTCTTGGGAAATCTCCCAGTTTTAGGCACAGGTTCTAGAATGTGATTAGAGTAATAGGTCCTAGAATTAAGGAAGAAAATTTGAGTGTCACCAAAAAGCGTGCAAAACCGGTTAGAAATCTTGACTAATATTATTATTATTACGATGAGTTTTAAGTAAATATTAATTCCAGTTCAGTTGTGAATGAACAAGTTATTTTTTCAGTGGGGTTAGGTTACGTTCACAACTGTACTGGAAAATATATACATATTAAATATGGCTGAAATTTAATTAATTCCAAGGGGTCTGACAACTTGAAAGTTGCGTCGACAAGTCAAAAAAATACTCTGCAAATCTTTGCAAATCTTTAGTCGAAATATCATTAAAATATCTCTAATCTCTAAAATCTTTGTAAATTTAAATCTTTAAAAAAATCCCACAAATCTCGTCTAACACCTCGTAATAATTAAGTCGTTTCAGTCATATTATCCGACAGCATTCATATCATAAGTAAACTGGAAAGAGAAAATACCTCATGGCTCGGCTGAGCTTTTCGTAGGTCATCCTGGGATTGGCTTTCCTCTCTCCCCACAGTTTTGCCACCTGATCCGATTGCACGAATCGGAAAACTCCCTCGTCCCTGTCCTCCCACTTGACCAGTCGAGGACAAGTGTCTTTGTCTTTTAAGAGATCTCTAATAAATTCCCACAGACGACTGCTGCGTTGACCTGCATCAGAAAACCAATTATATTTCCCATAAGTCCTTTAAGTCTCTTTTCGAATATCTTGTCGTATCTTACCAGTTTTCTTCTTCTTGGACTCCCTTCCTGCCGGCCGACCCGGACCCCTCTTTGGTGGTCTTCTTGGGTCGTCCTCTATTTTAATCGAAACGAGTTTTTCTATTAGAAGAGATTAGCGAGTTTTCGTGGAGTTCATCGAAACTTACCCGAGTGTTTAGAAGTGATGTCTGGGTATGGACTACTGGTGTAAGGCGATCTGTTGCACTCGCCGTCGGATTCGACGTCCGACCGGGACGTATTGTACCACACGTCAGAATTATTATACAGGGAGGGATTTGGATTATACGGTCGAGGTTGTTCTAAATCTGTGTACACGTCAGCTGTTTGCAACAAATAGATGTTAGTTAGTTATTTATAGATAGATAAAACTGTAGTAACGTTAGAGACTTTGCAGGAAAGCGACACATGAGCATACTACTACGTGTTTCTGTTTATTTCTTTTTGGTTAATTTACTTATTTTAAGGCAAACTGTCACTCGAGTCATGGTTTTCGTTGTAAATATAAAGCTAATTGTTGCTTTTGTTTCCGCAAAGTCTCTAAGGAATGCAATTAGCGATTAAACACTACTTACTGATATATGGGTAAGTTGCATTGGTAGTTTCATATGAACTTGTGATGGGTATATTGTTAATAACACCTGGAAAGAGAGAGAGAGAGACATTGTTAATTTGCTTTGTTTTGGTTGTTAATAATAAGGTCTTACTTTGTATATTTGAGGAATTGGTGCCAAGATAGTCATACTGATAAAGTTGCTGCTGCAGTTGATTGTATGCTCTTTCGGCATAAGTCTCACTCCGCAGAAGTTGTAAGAAATCACTTTTCTTCAACTGCACCAAATCCTTGCCGCTGATGCCACGGAAATTGTCTATTTGAGCGTTTTCGTAATCCCGGACGAACACCGAGTAATATAACCACTCTATCACCTGGAAATATTTATACCATCTTAATTCACAACAATATGTAAGATATAGTACAATAATCCAACAGTAGCATTACATCATACTTTTCTAAATTTAAATTTAAAGTGATTTGTCATCTTCCTGGAAATGTGTGATACCGTACGATAATGGTCAGGGCTCGAAATGGAAAAATGTACGAACCGGAACGGGGGGGGGGGGGGGGG
>JAQFZP010002803.1:0-12262 GCA_034695745.1 Geophilus truncorum | reverse complement strand
TGATTTAATGGTGCTTTCTAAATCCGTACACAATTTTACCGAATGTCGTTCCCCCCCCCCCTCCGATCAGGATCCCATTACATAACAACCCGATGCGCCTACAGCGGCAATTTGGGCAATCAAGATTCTACCATTTTCGATGTTGTTCACTGGGAAGTGGGAACTATGAATGCGAAAACATTTACAAATCACCTTTATTTTTCCATTAAGGCCTTAAGATGTAGATATTTTAGTCAGGTACCTAAGGATGTTCGTGTTCGCTTTGCACCAAGTCCTACAGGTATTTTCATTACATAAAAAAAATATATAAGATTTTAAAGATTTATGAAAATTATTTATTCATTGATATCTAGGATTTTTACATTTGGGAGGACTGCGAACGGCCTTGTACAATTATTTCTTTGCAAGAGCTGTGAATGGAGCTTTCATTCTACGAATAGAAGACACTGATCAAACCCGCATTATTCCCGAAGCCACAAAAAAAATTCAAGACATGCTGCACTGGATTGGAATAACTGTCGACGAAGGACCAAATGTAGGAGGAAACTATGGACCTTATGTGCAGTCGCAAAGATTAAACCTCTACCAAGACGCAGCGAAGTTTTTAGTTGAGGTTTGTACTTGAGTACAAAATCAATTAATTGTCAGTAAACGGGATGTTGATTTCTTTCAGACAGGTGCAGCATACCCTTGTTTCTGTACCGTAAAACGTCTAGAGTTAATTCGAAAAGAATGCGCTAAACGAAGCGAAAATCGACGTTACGATAACCACTGTCGACATTTATCTGCTAACGAACGCGAAACAAAGTTGGCGCAGAAGCAACCATACGTTATACGATTTAAAGTTCGGAGTTAGATTATTAAAATAGAATTTAATTAATAATTTACATTTTTTATCTGTGCAGCTTAATGACGAGCCAATTTCGTTTAATGATTTGATTTATGGCTCTGTTTCGATTAACATTGGAAATTCAGAAGCAGATTTTGTAAGTTGAATACCAGTACTGTTTATTTTTTTGTTAAGTATAATAATATTAATAATAATATATTTTATTTTTAAAAATACAGGTTATACTTAAGTCAGACGGTTTCCCAACGTATCATTTAGCAAACATTGTCGACGATCAGGCAATGAAAATCAGTCATGTTCTTCGAGGTGTCGAATGGCTAAGTTCGACCCCTAAACACATTCTACTGCATAAAGCTATGGATCGCGAGCCGCCAACGTATGGTCATCTCCCACTGATCGTTAATAAGTAAAGTGGTGTATATATAATTATTACTGCATTTGATTAATGCATTTGTTTGTTAAGTCAGAGATGGGAAGAAGTTGTCGAAACGCCAAGAAGACATTGATTTAGAATCATTTAAGAGCAAAAGATATTATCCTGAAGCAATTGTGAATTTTCTGATACGAGTTGGAGGTGGATTTGGCGAGCTGGGCGATACAGTTTACTCAATGAATGATTTAATAAACAAAGTAACGAGAAATTATAGCGGGATTTATTATATATTAATTTTTTATTATTATTATTTAAGTTTTCGATTACGAGTGTCAAGAATACTCCTTCACGGTTGGAAATGGACCGCCTAGATGCGTTAAATCAAATGTACCTTCAAATAACATTAGAAAAAGATACAAGACCATTAGTGAACGAAGTGCGACAATTAGTGCAAAATACCTTTTCTCAAAAGTACGAAGTTCTTTACTTATACTTGAGTATTCTATTTTAACTTTACTTCAGATTAGGAAACAATGAACTGCAAGCAAAAGTTTTGCAAGATGAATACATCGAGAGGATTTTGCTGTGGAGTAAATATAGAATATCATTATTAACCGACCTCGTAAAGCCAGATTACCAATTTTTGTGGATAATATCTGATAACGTGGACCTGCCGTCACCTGCAGATCAGTCGAGTAAGAGAGTAATGGATATTACAATGAAGAGTAATTAACTTGAATTTTCTAATTTTATTTTAAAAAAAATAAAATTAGAAGCTGCTATAAGAAAAGTTGCATTTGCCTTGCAAAGTATAAATATGCCACAGTTCAGTCGCGAAATTTTAAATGAAGTTCTAAGAAGAGTTGCCGCCGAAAATGATAACATTAAGTACAGTTGGCTCATGAAAGTTCTTCGATTGGTTTTAAGCAATTTAAAGGTAAGAAAAACCTAACAAAAGTTTACAGTTTTAAAAATGTATTTTATTAACTTTATATTTTGGGTGTCCCATAGGAAGGACCAAGTGTTGCAGAAATGATGGAAATCCTGGGCAAACAAGCAACTTTAGACCGGTTAAATCGTTGCTGTGAATCATTTGCCGATAAGGAATGTACAGCTAATAAAAATTAATATTTCAAAATATCAACAAAACTTATATTAACTAAAAAAAAATTTTTTTTGAAAAAGACCAATAAATACTAATTTTTAATTTTTAATCCACTTTGACAACACTGTATATTTTGCGCACGAACCAGAAACATGCAAAAAAACCAATTGTTCCTGGAAATAACAACAAACGTTAAATACTTCCTTCTTTAAAAAAAAAAAAAATCTTACCAGTTAAAAGGAAAAACAGGAAAACCATAATGCACGTGTAGCCAAAATAGAGAAGTGTTGATACGAATCCTTCTATGCTCAATTTAGTTACGAAGTAATGGATGCAATAAATAAACAAATAGAAGGACGTAAAACCACTCGTCAAAAACGATCTCCACCACCAGTGATAATCCTTTAAAAAAAACCATTAAAATCACAAACAATATATGAAAAGAACAACTTGCTTACCTCTGCACATAAGTGAAAGTAGCACAACAAAACAGTTGTTTCAGAGCAAGTGATAACCAGGATTATAAAAACCAAAAACAGAAAGCCAAACATGTAATACATTTGGTTAGACCTGAATATATGAAAATAAATCACACATAAATCTGTAATTGTCGCAAGTGGTCAAACGACATACCATATGCTGCTCAAAATAAAATATAACTGAATAAAAATGCATCCAAAAGGCAGAACACCACCCATTACGATTCCCGGAAGCGGCTGCGAGTAGATTGATTGCTCTGGTATTTGTCTCGGTATTTGATTGGTTCGAACGGGATGTTCTATGATCTAAAAGGCAGTTAAATGACGAAAAATGTAATACCGGTTAACTAATTACAAAACAAAGCACTTACTCGCTTTCTGAATCCAAAATAGGCACCCACGAACGTGAGTGGGAGAGAAATACCGAACCAAAGAGCAAGTAGCGCCAACAGAGTAGTGAATGGGATGGCAGCCGAGCTTCCCATTCCCCACAGAATCAAATTCATGACGAAGAAAAGCACAAACACAACCCTAATGTAGTAAATATGTAAAAAAAAAAATCAACCCGTGTTAAAACGGCGATTAAAAAATCTTTACTTACCCGGGACAAAAGAGAGATGTTAGTAATACGTTTGATTTCCATTTTTCTCCACCGAAACCTTGTAAAATTAATGGATGATTTAAAAAAAAACCAAAAAAAACAAGTTATTTCATACTTTTATAAATCCTTGACGACACGTAGCCCGCGGGAGTGCCCAAACACACATACAAAACCATTGCACAAGTCATCAGAGCTCCCCGATTTGCCGGAGAAAGAAATCCCAAACACGCAAACACCAACGTGATCAAAGTCATGAATAGCACTTGAATTCCACTTCCCAAAAGCACAGACAACATCATTCCTTTTCTCGGTGGCCGAAACACGTCTCCATGAACTAGTTTCCAACCAAATTCTTCTTGAGCATCCTCCTAAAACCATTATTTTGTTATTGCTGTCATAGTGAAAGTATAAAAAATTACGAACCCCCGATTCGATTTGATTGTATCGCGCTATGTCCTTGTGCAACGTCCGCAACATGATCATTGCCACCATGCCAGAAAGAAACAAAACGATGACCAGCGAATTCAAGATACTAAACCACTGAATGTTCGTATGGGGCATCGATTCCAATATGTAATCCCACCTCGACGACCATTTCACGTTTGGTTCGGGCTTTTTTTTTTTTTTTTTGTAAACATAAAACGTAATAATTCATCTTGACGATAAATCTAGTCATCGTACCTTGAAAATCACAGAATAGGTGTAGTTGATCGTAAGACTTTGACCACTCTTTAAAGCTGGACCGGCAATTTCCATCGGTTGCGCATTATCGCTGCATCCTTGTGCACCTGGTGCCATTTGTTGAATGCTATAAAATGAGCGAGTTAACGACAAATGTAACCACACAAATCAACGCAATCGAAAAACCTTCTCATGAACACTTTGGCAGAAATGATCCGTCCACTATCTTTCAACGACGAAACCCCGTCTTCGTGTGTTACCGGATGGTAAGTGATCGTGATGTCGACGTGGTTGAAAATGTAATAGCTGTCTCGTTTTTTATATGCTCTCTATTGCATAAAAAAAATTCAGTAACATAAAATTTATTTATTTCCTATAACGTTTCTTACGTTTAACACGCAAGCGTATTTCTGCTGACCGGCCTTGTTGACGTAACAACCCATTGGAAACCCCGTGGCACAATAATTTGATCCTCCTTCGGCTGTGTAGCACCACGTCACTGGCATGTTGTCAATAATCCTTTAATACGAAATTCGGCTTAACTTTTATTCTTCAATTAAATTAAACATTAATGTATTCATTTATACCAGTGATGATAATAATTCATGCTCATTCCTTTTTTTAATAAGGAAAGTTTAGCAGCTGACTCTTTGCTGTCACCAGTGTAGGTTTTCGAACACAAGGGCTCGCATTCTTTGTCTTTTCCGAATGAGATCTGCAAGCGAAGTATAAACATGAGTTAATTCCATGATCTCATAAATGACTTCATGTTTCAAGGTACCTGGTAAGGCGAGGGTCGAATACGCTCGCCAAACACCACCTGACCTAAATTTTCCACTGGCGAATCGCTTTCATCAACTGTACAGAAGTCGAAACTGTAATTTGAAATCAATGTTGAAAATTTAAACGGAAATAACATTTACAATCGATACTCACTGATGATATTCGTAAGGAATCACTGATTCCTCGCTGTCTAATTTGTTGACATATAATGCCACTTTTGCCTGCAATAAAATAATTTGTTTACGTTATAAATACACTCACTCGGAACTGCTAAGCCTAACATGCCGATTACACTTTTCCGTAATTACATACGTTACCTTGCAATTTGCAGTTTCATCTGATGGACAATAATTAACGGGTGCTAAACCAGGTAAGTAAAATGCGGTGGATAATTCAAAGACTAATATAAACTTAACTACGAGGATCACCCTTGAAAGACGCGTCATCTTCGCAACACGCCTGCTACCCACTTTTGATGACAAACCAATTCTATTTCTATATCAGTGAAAGTGCCGCTCTGAAGCGTTGTATAATTTAAAACCAAGAGTTCATTTACTTGCGCCATCTGGTGGCTATTTGAGAAATTAACACTGAAGATAGGTTTTTTAAAAAATGTTTTATTTACTTATTTATTTATTGATGAGTGTTTAAAAAGTTTATTTGAGTTATTTTACTTGTTTTTGATTTTTTTGATCTTTTTCATTTTAATTGAACGGGTAGTCACAAGTTGGAACTACTCTGCACAGCAGCAGCCTATAACAAAAATTTACGCCCGTATTTGCGTTTAAAAATAAGCAAAATTTTCAAGTTTTTATCTTATATTATAACTAACCACTTAATAAATAATATCAAGACGTTAATTTGGAAACTTTATAATCTTTCGTCAGACCATCAGGTAGTGCGTATCAGCGTATGTGCATGAGCAAGTATTCCAAGGAATCCAAGTAAATAGTGGTTAGTGGATTTGAAATTTGAAATCACAATAATGTTTGCAGAAAGCATTAAAGCAACTGCAGACAGAATTTTGAATACCATTCTATTGTGATTTCAAATTTCAAATCCACTAATCACTAAAATCTTTGCAAATCTTTAAAAAATTCACAAGTTCCCACTTTTATTAGAATTATTACATTTGATCGACTGGCTCCCATATGGCGCTCATTAGGGGCCGCGAAATTTCTTAAGGCCGGCCCTGCTATTATCTAAAATGCATTAAGCGGTAGAAAATTAACTTCCGTTAATTCATTGACTAAAATAAATAATTCAAAAACAAGTATAAACGGAAATACAAGGATAATCTTTGAGACGCGCGACATCGTTTCAGTACACCTACACCTACTACTAAATATTCACATTTAACTTTCGTTTTGATTTTGGTTTTTCCCGCAACTTCTCAATATCGAAAAACGTTTCGATCAAGAGCGTTGTACAATTTAAAGCCCAAAGTTGATTTAATTGTGCCATCTGATAGCCGTTTGTGGAAACTAATATGGCCGCTTGCATGTGCGACCAATTTTTAAGGTTGGTATTTCATGTTTATTTTTTATTTATTGTTTAATTACGCTTTAGCAAACTTTGCGTGAGTACTTTTTAATATTTTATTTTTCAATTTTTTATTTTTCTTTTACTATTTAAGGGATGAGTACAGAAAATTATTGCTGTCTGTTAAAAGCACGATTGAAGGTTTATTAGCAAGTCAATTATCAAATGTTTGGAACACATATGGTGGTTTAACAAGATTAGGAAATGACATTCACAAGATCCTTTTACATGGAATTCGTAATTCAGAAGTAAGTGTTACCCTAAAATAAATAAAATTTAAAATTTATTTAATTTCGTGCATTGAACTCAGGAAACAGCTGATTACTGGATATTTTTTGGTGGTTTGCGAGTGCTGCAACCAACTTTGGCTCCATCCTTGGAAAGACATCGAATAACATCAGAAATTTTACATGTAGGAAAATCATGGGTTTTGAAAAGTTTGGAAGAACACACCCTTTCGAACCAACTGCGAATTCTGTTGCAAGATACGGCTCATCTGAATTTCTGTTATCAAGGTGATAATATTAAAAATAGGATTGATATACAATACTTTGAACTAATCAATATTTTTGATGATATGTAGAAATTACTGTTCACGTGTTTGTTGACAAAGTTGGGTTTTTTAGAAGGTTATTGTGTAAATGAAGGGGATTTCCTGCCTTCTATTTTTATCATGTAAATCACACATGTATTTTTATTTATTATTTAAAGAATCAGCATTTATTCGTCAAGAATCATACTTAAAAGCGTTTGTACTGTGTTTGGATGCAGTTGAGCGGAATAATTTGGCACTTTTAGCCGAAATTGAGCCGACACTGGTATAATTTAGGCGGTAAATCAACTCGCTTACTTTAACTGATGAAAAAATGTTTATTATTTGCAGCTCATAAAACCAGAAGTGAATTCGGGGTTTTTCAACCACGTTCGGACATCATCACTGCCCACAAATCAACTTGTTCATTGTAATTGTGATTCGCTGCGGTCAAATTCCGTAAACAACTTTCAACTATCACCATTGTTTTTATCTTTGGAAATATTGACAAAGGAACAAAACGACAATTTTAAAGGGAGGAGTAAATTAAAACGAACATGGAGTCGAGATTATGAGTTTACACATTCGTCCATATCGAGAACCTTTTCTCTCGAAGAGAACAAACTAAAGAAAGTCGACTCTTTTGTGTCGCATCATCCATCTGTCAGTGATTCGCATTTGCCAAATCAACCAGCCGACGAAAAAGAAAATCTATTAATTTCAGTTGCAGAAATCAACAAAGAAGAAAAACAAAATGACGTTCACGAAGACAAGAAAATTGCATCCAAAGAAATCAATTTGGAAATAATCGAAAATAATATCAAACCGAGTGAATCAAATTCGCACGGTAAACTGAGATCGGAAAGTTCTTCGTCTTACGAAAAGTACAGTGATCACCAACTATTGAAACCGAGTTTAAAACTTTGGTGGTCAGGTTTGAAGAAATCGTTGAGTGATTCCCAAATCGACTCCGTCAATATATTGAGTTACAAAAGGATAGACAACGAGTTCGAGCAAGAGAAGACCAACGAAAAGACGAAAAAGTCAAACGAAACCCTAATTAGTCTTTCGGAAAGTGTTTTAAAAGTAGAATACCCCAAACTGGAAGTTACAAATACGAATTTGAGTCCATCGAAATCAAAGTTACTACGACGTCGACACGACAGCAAAAAGAGCGAAAAGTCTATCGAGAAAAACGGGAGCACCGTCACACTGTGTGATGCAGAAACTCCTGATCAGCAATTATCAGATGTTAAATTCCAATCTGTTCCGATTGCAGCAGAGGAATGTGAGGATCAAATGGATTCGGTAGACGTTTCCTACAAGAAATCGGGTTTGACAACTAAATTGCCACCGCGTTGGTTGAGTCACCAGAGATCGCGGTCGGACGTAACACCTGTAACTTCGTCGACCGAACGCCATTTCACGATACCGCTGAACTTTCCCGAAACAATGCAAACTACTAAACATAAGCAAAGGCGGCAGAGCTTATTAGAAGGAGGTACAAAGTGGTTTTTTTTTTTTACTTATTGTAGTACACAGTCAAATTATTTATTATTCGCAGGAAGCAGCATAATTTCACCTGTAACTGAATGTTCCTTTCCAAGACCCGCAAAAGGACAATCATTGACCAGTTTTTTATCCTCTAACGAGTTCGAGTCGTGCGCTGAACTCGACAGAGTATGTCGTAAATTTTTCTTAAATTGTATATTTCTTATTTTATGTACGGTACATTTTATAGGAAAACAACCATTTTAGCATATCGGAAGCGCTTATTACAGCTATCGAACAAATGAAGTGGGCAGAAACGATGAAACGAATGCGCGAAGCAGAAGAGGAATTCGACAGCGACGAAGAAATTCAGTATCTTAAACAACGCATCAGAATTCGTAGAGACGAAAGAGAGGTAGGAAACTTGTCTCTAAAAAAAAAAACAAAGACAAAACAAACATGATTTTTTTTTTTTTTATATAATTTTTAAATCAGAAAGAAAAAATGAAATGCGAAATGAAAAGCAACAGTCTTCTGTTAAGTGATGGCAGAACTGACAGTAATTCAACTTCACTTTTTTTCATTTTACACATAATAAATATTTTCTAATATTTTAGCCACAACTAGCGTAAGCCCTTCTCCTTTTGGTTCACCGCAGTCGTCTGTTGAATATCCAGAGAGCAGCTCTACAGATAGTATCGACGAACTAGTACTGTCGGCTGACGAAGCTGACGATTCGAGTCAACTTGTCGCTCTACGGGGTAATGGCCTTTCCTTGTCAATGGCGTCTTTATATTCAGGTAAACCAACTTCAACTAATATATAGGTTACTTAGGTTACTTTGCTTTATTTATTTATTTATTTTATTTTGTTTTGTTTTGTCCTAGATGCTGATGTGCAGCGAGGAACAACAGCAGTTGGACCTATGAATTCGAATTTAATAAAAAGGTGAAACAAATTGTGAGTGGTTCATAAAGTATTTTTAACCACCGATACTTCTCTTTGCGACAGTGAATTGACTGACAGTTTCTCTTCTGTCCTTTCGGCCGAAGCCGTAGCTTTATCACTACTGAAAAGATTTCCCGAAAAACAACTTCCAAAAGCGTCTGAATTGAAGTGGCTTGTTTCTGAGCAGGATGCACCACAAAGAGTAATAGTGGCAACAGTGTTTTAATGTATAATTTCAACGATCTTATACAAGCTTTAATAAATAGCTTTTACCACTTCCAAATTTCTGGCCAGTTCCTGCAGAAGAAACTGATGCAAATATGAACGTAAATATTTTATTTGTGTACGGTACATAAATAGAAATTTTTATGAAAATATTTTTAAATTTTAGACCCGGTATCGAGGGACAAACGATTGGGCACCACCAAGAGCGCAGATTATTTTTAATATACATCCACCGCCACAGTAAGAAATTAAATAGTTTATTTAAATTTATATATTTAAATTTAATATTTTTTATTATTTTTTTATAGGCGTAAAACTATTGTAGCCAAGCAAAATTACAGATGTGCTGGTTGCAGCATGAAGACAGAAATAAGTAATTTGTAAAGATATGTTTATTTTGTTTTTTATTTCTTAAACTTTAGTTTGTCTTGTAGATTACATGAAGCGTTTTCGATATTGCGAATACTTGGGAAAATATTTCTGTCAGTGTTGTCACAGCAACAATCAAGCATTCATTCCGGGAAAAATTCTGCGCAAGTGGGATTTCTCCAAATACTACGTCTCGAACTTTTCTTCGGAACTTTTGAACAAAATGTACTACGATCCACTGTTCAATATCAACGATATCAACCAGAGTTTGTACCGCCGCGCCCGCGCTTTGGATCAAATCCGAGAGTTGCGAATGCAACTGTACAGTTTAAAGGATTTTGTGCAAACCTGTCGACATTGTAATCGATTGTGGATGGACTTCGAGAAGCATCCAGCACATTTACTAAAAGACGTCGATACTTATTCATTATATGATTTGGTACAAGTGAAAAGTGGAGAAATGGCAACTAAGTTAAAGAAATTAGTTCAAGAAGCTTTGAATCACGTTAATCAATGCGAGGTATGACATAAACTATTAATCAACAAATTTTTATAAATTCGTTGCCTTATTTGCTTTCAGCTGTGCAAGATGAAAGGTTTTATCTGTGAGATTTGTAACAAAAACGAAATAATTTTCCCATTTCAATTGAAATCCATCGTACAATGTAACGAATGCTGGGCTTGTTACCACAAGTCATGTTATACATCTAAAAATGCAAAGTGCCCTAAATGTAGACGGATTCAAGAAAGGTAACGCATAAAAAACTTGTAATTTCAATTTATTAAAAATAACGTTTCTTTTATTTCTTTCAGAAAAAGACAAATAACATTGGAAAATTCTGACAATGAATAATGAATTTATTTTTCGTGATTTATTATAAAATTAAATATATATATTTATTTTGGCTAAATGTAGGTCTAATAAATGTACATCTGTTAATAAAAGAAAATAGTATATTATGGTTTATTTAGCTTTGCATTATTTTATGTCGTTAAGATTTCTCGAAGGTTATACCATCACAAGTCACCCGCGATTTGATGGTTGGAAAAATCCACACCAAATACCATTTCTCTCCCAAGGCTTGCTGCAGATTTTTATAAAATCCTGCGTCATACTTTCTAATATTGTGCTTTCGCTCCCACTGAGTTTGCCCCTTAATTATTGCCTTCGTTTGAAGATACAGGATGATAGTTGAAAATAACAACACCATCATGATCAAAAATAGAAAGACCGTCGACAGTAAAACATATGACGTCATAAATCCTAATAAAAACGAAATGTGTGGAGCAAACAGTTGTAAAACTGTGTAACTTGTGAAGTTTGTCACTGTTATGTAGTAAGGTAAGTAGTAGATGAGCCCATACACAGCGCCAATCCAAACGTAGAAAAGAGCTACGATAAAGTAGCGTAGATTAAAGTAACTCACGCATGTACCTAAGTTTTAAAAAAAAATTTAACATTTTATTTTACTTTCGTCTGTTTTACATTACCTAAGTACAAACAATGATGATCTCTTTTGAGTGAGCATGCATTGCACATTTTGCAATGGTAGGATCGTGGTGGTAAGTAGAGTTTGCACGAATCACAATATCGCCAACCTATTAAATAAAATACTTTTAAAAATTACCGTATTTTTGAAAAAGTTAATTTTTATAGTTTAAATAGTTGCCTGTGACTTCGGATTTGGAACCCTTTAATTTGACTGTTCCTGCTAGTTCCTGTTTGATGGCCATATAAAAATTTCCCAGGACATTAATTATGATGTAAATCTCCGAAGCGTAATGAGCAATTACGATCCATGTGGTAGTGTTATAGTAAGCAGGTGTTATGACGAAGAAATCCCAGATAAATACAAATGGAACTCCGAGAAATAGGAAAAAGAAAGCGGCTTTTTCACCTTTACGGCTTGGAATAAGACTACTGTCTGATTCTCGCAGTTCCATGTTTATAAACTAAGTTAACAAACTTTTATAATGTTTATTTCGATCAACAGGCACGAGGTCATGATGAGGTCAGTATGTCACGAACTACGGTAAGTCGCAGCTAACATCAGTTAATCTTGTTTTAACACAGTCTAGTGTATACTTCAATTTGCAGTAAATACATAACAACTTTCATGTATTAAAGATCTGGTAAAATATTTTTTATGGATAATTAATAATTTATTAACTACTGTAATATGTGTGTTGCAAATAATTTGTTCCAAACGGAATACCGTAAGGTCAAGGTCATTAACGTTGATGTAATTCCTTGAACTGAACTTGAAACTAAAGATAGAAATG
>JAQFZP010002802.1:0-12274 GCA_034695745.1 Geophilus truncorum | reverse complement strand
ATTTGTTGGGAGTGAATTTTAAGAGAAAAGGTGGTCATGTGGTTATGAATCAAAACAAATTATTTATATTGTAAAGTGTTTGGAACATTATGGAATTAGGAAAAAGATCAATTCCAAGGAATGAGAGTGCCATTGTAGATTTGACAAAAGAGGGAAATATCAAGTCAGAATTTCCCTACAGATCTGCAATTGGCAGTTTATTATTTATTGCAAGTTGAACAAGGCCTGATATTCTTTATCTGTAATTTTACTTTCTCAATATTGTTCGTTCTTTGATCTTACACATGTAAAAATGATAAGTATTTATGTATTTGATGACCACTAAAGATGTAGGTTTGGATATGAGTAGATGTAAAAATTATGAAATTGTGACCTTTACCGACGCAAATTGGGGGTGGATGTAGGAACACTAGAAATAATATGTCTGGTCAATAATAGTGACATTTCAAGTTTAATAAATTTTGTTTTGCTGTATGGATAATTTTGTGACTCACTGTATATACAGTATTGACAACATTGATAATTTCTGTCAAACATTTGCCTGTTACTCACAAATACTCTATAAATCCAAATTCCTAAGAGACTGTTCATACTGTAAATCACGTGCTCTTTTTTCCCTGATTTTTAGACACCGCCCCTCCCCCTCGTGACACTTAGTGCTTTAATAACGGACCCTTCCCTCCTCCTATTATAGAATGTGCTTTTCAAAAAAATAAAAAAAATAAAAAAATAAAAGATAGCATAACAATGGCAAAAACGAATAGAATAACATTGAATGCCGCTATTTATATTAAATTAACAATAGTGGCATTCAATATCTTAGTTTTTGGGGTTTTTAAAAACAGTTTTTGATACACAAATGTGAAGATAAACGATTTTCAAAAAACTACGATAGCTTCACAAACCCAAGCAAAGAAATGTTTGATAAAAATTTTAAAACAAGAAGAGATCTAAATTGACTATGTAGATGTTTAAAAAATTATTATTTAAACTAAAGTTGTAAGTAATGTAAGCTTAGAAACTAAATTTAACTAGTTTCAAATACCGGTACCTTAGTAGGGCAGCTGTCAAGTAAAATTTCCAACCCCAAGCTAAAAGTGACGCTCTTAGGAAAGAAGACCCAATATTTTGCAGAATCATCAAATTGTTTATTCTTTACATTTTCAACTGCAACCACAAAAGATAAATAAAAGATAAATTTAAGTTATAAATAATTCTAAAAAATTGCTGCAACTGCGACAACCAATCAAAGCCACATATTGATGCAACTGATTGTTGTATCCATCATCTATCATTGGCACAAACATGACTAACACTGGCAAAATCTGGCCATAAAAAAAGCAAACAGCTGCTAGTAGCAAAGCACGGGGTATTTGTTAGTTATACATACTGTATATTTGACGCGAAAAAGCAAGGAAAGAAGAGATATTGCTTAAGGTAGCGAGCAGCAACCCTGGCCGTTCGCAGTTTGTGCGAATAAACAACAAGCTCTTAAACGACAACTAGTGTCCACTTTGCGGAATTTAGAGCCAATATAATAAAAACAATTGAAAATGACATTTTTTTCTCGAAGTATCACAAGTCGAAAGTATCACAAGTTACAGGTAATATACAATCTTATACTTGTAATTATCATACAATAGTTTCAATAAGATTCTCAGACCCCAACAAAACAAAACCCAAAGGAAAGCCAAAAGCGGCAAACAAAAATATAATACAGGATTTTGGGTTCTTTGTAGAAAAATGAAAAAATGAGAAAAGAAGAGAAAAAATAACCAGTCAGCCCTATTGGTCTCACTATACAAGCATATTTATTTCCCTCCATGTTAACCTGCTTCTAACATTTCCATGCCGAGGAAGATAAGAAATGTTGTTTAAGCAGGGTGTCTACTAGAAATGTAAAATAAATTTCCAGGACTTTTCCAGAATATTTCCATTACTCAAATAAATTTTCCAGGACATAATAATACATAAATTCTTACATAAAAAAAGATAATTACTGACTAGATTTTTTCACAGGGTGTCTACTAGAAATATAAAAGAAAATTCCAGTACTTTTCCAGGATATACAGGGTTTCCAGGATCAGTGGACACCCTGATAAAGCGAATTAGTGTGGACCACCACCACCAGATATGGATGGACCAATCGAGTGGTTTATGTCAAGTTTCCAGTTGCCTTAAGAATTTAACATGCATTACCAACTGCCCTCTGTGTGCGGGTTGTTGCTACATAAAGTCGGAGTTGGGCAGCAACCATAAATTGATCTGCCCAAATTGTGAGGGCAAAGGAATGCGTTTGAGGAACACATTGTGGAATGCATCCATTTTTCGAAACGTTACCAACGTTTACAACCATTACTAACATTTTATGTCTGGTTAAAAAGCATGAAAACGTTTTGTTTATTTTTATAATTTTTCGTTTCATTTAATTAAGTGGTGTTTGAAAATTTGCAATTGTTATAAAATCACCCACAAAAAAAAAAATTAATACACTCAACAAATGATTAAAATGCTGTGTAAATACAAAGATTGTCGTTCTTGATAAATACAACAGTGACACTTTGATTACGGTATCATACAACCAAGATTTACTCCCTATTGCGATGTGACATTTGCATACAGTATTATGATTTCTAATAAAATTAGTATTATTAGAAAAAAATAGTTTTGATGAGTTAAGAAACTATGTTTGTTACAAAAAATTAGAAATTTTTTTTTTAAAATAGTTTGCAATTATTTTATTTTGTTTCCATGTGCACCTAATAGATGGCACCACATATTCTATTTAAAAATTCAAAATTTAATATGCATATACTAATGCTAAAATGCCCAAAAAAAAGTTTTTTTTTGTTAGGAATGGCCATGGAATAGAAAATTTATTTTTAACAAATCAGAAAGCCTTTCTCACCAATGTACAGTACATTTTGCTTTACAACGCAAAGAAGAGAAGACAGACTTTTCTCTCCGCACTCGTATTCAATGGCTAAAAAATACTGTATACTTGTATAACTTACATATAAACATATAAACATATAATATTTAAATTTTTATTACAATAAATCTTTATGTAGCATTTAAAAATCATTCTGCTCTAACTAAATGTCTAACTAGATGTGCGAGAAATAACAGATTTCAAACATTTACAAGTTTGCCTCATTACAAACACGTTTTCGAATTCAACACAATCAGGTTTGAAAAAGAGAAATTTTCTCTTCTCTAAAGTTTACATTCACTTTGCTTGATGTTTCTCTAGTGCTCTGGTTTGGTTGCATCCAGACAAGTTCTTATGGTCTCCAAAAAAAATTAATCAACTTGCCCAGGAAGACTTTTCATCCATATTGTGATGATGTTATGTTGCTAATGAGAAAGGCCACGAGTAGGATCCATTTTGTGACTGTATTGTGCGTTGAAAGAAAATTATCGTTATGCCCTTATGTTTGTTCTGTCTCCTTTTTGAACAGGACCAAGAACCTTATAGTGGGACATGATACTTTGTTTCAATTTCACTTTTTGTACTATCAGTACCGGTACTTAAAAACTAAATGTAATCTGCAATCAGATAAATAACTTTAGAAGTGTGACATGAAATGTAACCATCAATACAATAAAAAAAGTGCCAGTTATGTTATGAATAAAGAATTCAACACCAAAGAAATGACACAAGTTGATTAATCATAATTACCGGTATCATAGTTCCTAATTTACTAATTGCAAAAATTATTTTAAATTAGAATATTTTCTCCATTATTTATGCAGAATGCTGCATTTTAACAATTACTGATACACTGATTAAGATTGAAGCAATTAAGATTGAATGAATGAATGACATACCAGTACTGCTTAAGATCGCAAACGGCTGCTCTGGCCCATGCGCAGTCTAAAGCAATTAATAATAACCTTTTATTTTCCAGCATGAGAAAAAATACCGTACAGAGAGAAAGTGTTAAGTACATTTATTGATACAGGATTCTTACATTCTTGGAAAAATAAGAACCCTTATTAAATAAATTGTATTTTAGGTTAGTTAGGGTTTCTTGATATTTCAATTTCATACGTCAAGATTTTCCCTCCCTTGCTGAAATGCTAAATTGGTTTGTTGGGTTGGTCCTTTTTAACATTAAACATCAGCATTCCAGTCATGTGATGATTAAAACATAGGACTAAATAAAGCTGCTACCCAATTAGCTCACTTGAGGCCCAAAATTGAAGTTACGCCATTTCCAGAATCGTTTTTTAAAAACAAAGACAGACGGGTAAACGAATCTTATAAGGAGCACGCAGCTACAAAACAAATTTCCGTTCGCTTATCTCGTTGATCTAAAACAAATGCTTACAAAACATAACCACGACCTCACGCCCGCTATAAAAGAGTTAAACCAACTATGTGAGTTCCTTCAGATTTCGAACCGACAGTTAAAAAAAGGAAAAAAGAAGTTCGAAATAAGGAGCATGCTAATATCTACTATGATTTAGAAAATAAAAGTGAAAAGACAAGATGTCCCTGGTGACCAGATAGGCCAAGTCAAGAAGATTAGTCCTAAGTTAGGCCCAAGTACTAGGAGATGCAAAGAACAAGAAGGAAACGAGAGAGAGAGAGAAAGAAAGAGAGAGAGAAAGGAACAGAGATGTTACCTGGAGCGAAGCAAAGGCTTCACTGATTTAATAATGCATCTTCAGTTACAAAGAAAACTCTTAAGAATAGTCATTCATATAGTACAGCATATCATTGTAAGCAACAATCAGAAAAAATAAGACACCAAGAATGATAGCATACAACAACAATGATCATGCACTAAAAGGCTTAGACTAGGCTTAGTAACTAAATAACAAATTATACATAATAAGTTTAAGAACTAAATCCCAAATGAACCAACATACGATCGAGAATAATTTAAATCTAGCTTAAGTTTACATGGTGTCTTCTGAAAGGTACAACAATTAATTTTTATTTTGTTTTAATTTTAATTTTTTAAATTATAAGGAATGTTGTAAATATGTTGGATTCAGTTTTGTTTTGACAACTATGGAGCAAATTTCTCCTCTTCCTCTTAAACATTTTTACTTAATCCTTGGGAGAAGGCATTATGCATCATTTATTCCAGAGAAGAGAACTAACTTGTAAGTGAATTTGTTTTTTCAATTTTCTCTTATTTTAAATTACGCACGGGTTGAGGAAGATGTTTTATCCCAAGTTGTGGCAAAAGTGGAAACTTTTTAAAGTGGAAGATTCAACTAACAAGTAAGCATGAAATTAACAGATGATTATAAATGTGTCAGTTGATCGACTTACTTTCTTTCTTTATTTGAAGTCTTTTTAACCGGCACGTCTTCTTCGAGTGTCCTAAAGCTGTCGAGTTTTGGGCATGGTTTCGTCAACTTCTGCGAATTCCGAAGATGACAGATGATGACATCCGATTAAAGACAGTTTCTGACACCCTGAGATCCAGCATTTGGATGTTCCTCTTTGACGTGGGCCTCGACACTATTTGGAACACTCGGCATGCACCGAAAACAGCAACCAGATGGACGAGAACAATGTTGGAAATCTATTTTTTGACAATAGCCCTCAATGAAATAGCCTGCGTTAAAAGGTATTAGAACTTATTCTGGAATTATTTTTTCCCGTGAGACGTGACGCCATTAATTGATCCGTTTTGCCTGTATCTATTGCGGCAGACGAGTTACAAACTTTATTGTCTTGACTTTACAAGTAGATCTTTTACCACCACGTCCCTCACATCAAACGAACTTAAGTGTTTTTGTGTGAACTTGCATTATGTTTTGTGAATTTGAGTGATTTGGAGGGTTTTTTCTGATTTTTAATTTGGAAGTGATGCTTTGTGTAATTTAATACGTTTTTTCCAGTGCTTTTATAGTGCTCTGTTGTAAGTGTTGTTTACCTTAAGAGATTTCCTATGTTGTTCTGATTTTTAACTTGAAAGAGATGTTCTAATGTGTCTTAGTCTTAAGTTGAATGCGTTATCTTAAGTTCCTTTTTTGAGTGTTTTTGTAATTTTGTTTCTCAAGTGTTTATTTTGGTGCCCTTTCTTGGGCGTCAATGAAGCCTTCAATAATTCAGTGCAACCAGTTGTTCTTTTAAGTGTCTGTATTGCTCTTTCTGGAGTCTTCGATAATCCAGCTCGCCTTTTAGCTCCTTTGTGTTCCTTAAATTTACGGGTCTTTTTCATGATTAGATGCCACATTATTTTGACCCTAATGTATCTGTTTTGTTAGGAAAGAAAAGCAGAAACACAAATTAACGCGAACCACCTCCCATTCTCCAAAAAAATGGCGGCTGCTGCTGACCATGAGCAAACACTATTGTGCTCTTTTTTCATGGAAAAACACGTCACATGTCACAATTTGATGTATTCCTTATCCACATGTAACATGTGGATAAGGAATACATCAAATTGTTTGAAGGTAAGAAGTACGGTACATATATTAACTGTATTGATTTATAAGTTTGCAAAAGTGTTCAGAAAATACAGTAGAACAGACAGTTTGCTTTTGCACTGCTGGAAGTCAGAAATCATCTTAACATTCATAACTATTTGTAATTCTCATTTTTTTTTTCATTTTTAGATCATAAGTTTGACACTGAAACATTCTTCACCGTCACCAAAAACGGGTTAGCACCATAATCAAAATAGATTTAGAACCACAACCAGAACCGGCCAAGTATGCTTTAGCTTCAGACGAATTAATAGCTAATTTGCGTAATTATCATTAGTGAATTCTAGCGAGAATTTGGTAATAGGTAGGCGCTTTATAACGAACATGTGTTTATTTTTTTTTATTTTCAGACAAACATTTTCCTGTGGTGTTTCAAAGAGGAACTCAGAGCCATTTATCGAGGTAATCTACTCTTAGTTCTCGACATAGATACTTTCGTTAGCACACCATATGAGTGAGTGGAATATACAATTTACACCAGAATTGATAAGTCACTGCAGCTGACAGGACACCACAAAAGTAGGATCATTCCAAAGTCACCGTGAGTGAACAGTAGATTGACAGCAGATATAAATGTGACCCAAGAATTGGCCAGCAAAATAAAGATCCGCGTAAAGTTGCAAGACATCTTCAAGTCAAGTGTGCAACTACAAGAAAAGGAAACAGTTGAGTGGAATTCAATAGAAAGTTAGAAAAAACTGCCTCTCAAACAAAGGAAAAATGCTACCTGGTCATCATAAAAAATGACAACTAGCCACAATGTCATTGCACAAGAAAAAACGATAGCCAGCAAATTAAAACTGACTCCAATTAACAACTAAATACAACATTCTTGATACGGTAACAAATCAAATATCATTATAAGTTTTTTGAGCCTGAAACTTACAAGTTAATGTTATTATTCCATTTCACTTTATTGTAAGAACAACAACTGTAGTACGGTACTTGTATAACAGTTGAAGTTATTTTATATACAGTATTTGAAAATTGTAGCAGATTTGTTTAAAAAATAATAAACACTGCGGTATTTGAATTGTTTAATTAAGTTAGCTGCACGCTTTTAAGTAAAAAGAATTATTCCACTGTTTCACTTCCTTTTCACTTAGTTTTATCATACAAGAATGTATAAGAACAATTAATTTATTTTTTGCTTTAAGATATACAGTACAGTAAATCCAAATTGAGAAACCATTTAAGGACTGGATTTAATAATTTATTTCTTACAGAACATTAACTGCTTTTAATTTTTAGAGACCAAATCATTAATTTGTAGCAAGTCAACAGTTAATCTATTAATTTCCCACATGAAGAAAACACACAAAGGGTTGAAATAAAATAGAAAAACGCCAGATCCGTTAAACGCTGAACCCACCGTTCTGAAAACCCGACGCTCTGGAAACAGACAATCGGGAAACACATTTAGACACCCATAAGTCTTCTGCTTCAAAGATTGTCTTCTGCTTCGTTTACTAACTGTACCGTAGTAGAAATTGCTCTGTTTCTAATGAAAAAGTATCAGTAAGACAGTTTAAGCCATTCAAGCGGCCATAGTCATTCTAAAGAAATTCGTAAAAACGGAAAGCTTCACAACACCAATCGCATTCTGGTTGAAAATAAATTAATATCTGCCTCGATAGCGACAGAGTTGTTGGCCATTGTTTGAAGCGACCCACACACGATGCGTGCGAGTTTCTTTAAGTCATAAGAGACTTGGTTCAAAAAATCTGGGCCCCAAAACAAACTGCAAACAAGTTGAAAATTCCGAGGACCAAATTAAACCAATAAATTGCGTTTTATTTGCCCTCAGAATCAGTTACGTCATGGAGCAACGCATGTGCGATATATTGCTTAAAGGCGCCAAACGACGCCAGAGAGCAATAAAACACAAAGATCTTTTACGAGAAAATTAAAATTTGTACTAACACTCTTTGAGTGGTCATGATAAAAAACGCATTTACTCAAAAGTAAAAAGTAAAAAGCAAAAGCAAATGCTTGAAGCAAGATCCACGAGCAAAACCAGATATTCTATCTGATATGAATAAGAAAAACCTTTCGCTTCACTCGCGATGCTTCATCTTCGAGTATACACACATCATAAAATAAAAATGAAGAAAGCAATGGAAATTGAAGACAACACAAATTACAGATAATCTTCTCAAGGAGTATTCAACACTCCTAAACAAATCTCAAATTCCAGCAATTAAAAGTAAAAAAGAAACAGCTATTAAACTGCTAAAACCACGACGGGAAAAGATTTCAGGAAAACCCATTATGGAAAGACAACCAATGAAAAAAAGTTAACAACTTAAAAACAAAGTTAAAGAAGACAGTAGATCTGAACCGAATAGGTAATTCTATAAAATATAACAAATAAAAACATAATTTTGAATGCCTGTGACAATTTTGATCTACGTAAATTGGGAGGCTTTCAAACATGTTTTAGTGGTTGTCGAGTATGTCGCTTTTGCCGCATTACATACCTAAATCTTGATTCAGCTTTTTTAGAAAATGAACGCGATGAAAAAATCACACATCTTGAATTTCATGACAGATCTGTAATAGCTGACGAAATATTACGTTCTGTGTATGAAGTGTATGGATCTTGCGTTTTCTCTAATTTATTGTATTTTGATGTTACCAAACATCTCCTGTCAGATTTGATGCATGATTTGATTGAGGGTGGCATACCTTATTTATTAGACCCCATACTGCATTTGTTTATTTCAGCAAAACGTTTTTCATTATCTGAGCTTAATAATGAAATTTGTAACTTTAACTATGCATTAACTGACAAAACAAATAAGCCAGGTGCACTAAGTCAAAAGTTTATGTCAGATAAAAAATAAAAGATACTTCTTTAAAAATAATGTCTATTTCGATTGGTTCCATTAATGGTTAGGGCAAGTATACATCTCTAAGTAGTGGTGTAACGTAATCATTTCACCCCAAAAGAGAGACAGAATAGGGACAAAAGGTGTAATTTATTTTTTACTGCGAGATAAACAGTTACACAGCAGCAGGGCCAACAGAATACTTGTAGGTGTAACTGAAGACGCCACTTAGGAGAAGCAGCAACGCAAACCAGCATCCAACTGTACCGGCAGCAAAAACTCGAGACCAATGAACACCAAACCAAGGGAGAAGATATTGATCAGGAAGAAACAGTAAATAGTCACGACACAGTTTATTGTAGCTCTGCCAAAGTCAACTTTCCCGTTAAAACTCTTGCATCTTTTATTCCTAGAACCCTTACACTTGTTACACCATTGCACTACTTCATCGAGAATACGGAAACAGATAAATTTTTATCCAAAAACCAGAGCAGTGCCGGATTTACGTATAAGCTACACAAGCTATAGCTTAGGGCCCCCACTTTCTTGGGGCCCCCCAATAAATTTGTCCGAGTGAGCAAATTACCGGTAATTACCTTCAAAAATCATATTTTTCACTGACATAGAATATCTGGACTTATAAAGGGCCCCATATCTCAAATAGCTTAGGGCCTTATCAAGTCTAAATCGGGCCCTGAATCAGAGAAACGCTCCTTTTACAGAGTAAAAAGGACTGACCATACGCGACTTGTCGCAAAACAGCAAATGATACAGAAAGTGTATCAAATGCAAATTCTTATAATAAACATAATGCAAGAGAAGTGACAATACTCAAAGCAACTCAAACACTGTCAGATAAGAAACTAAGATGGTTTCCTCTCTGTCCTATATCCGATAAACTTGTCTCAAAAACCAAGAAGCCGCCCCTGACAAGTTCTAAACAGGAGACCAAAATATCTTCACTGACAAATCCAAATTGTAAAATGCCACAAAGACTGAACTCACTAGTACATTCTCAATAATAATCATTCTGCTGCACCTCAGGCAGTCTCACCAAGACAACACCGTTCTTTGATACAGAAGCAACTGTTTCACAAGATGTCTATCAGTTACAACAGTGTGACATAATAAAAACCACTCTCAAAATGCAACAATATTCCAATACAAGGATATCATCATAATGTGCTTCAAAACTTATTAGAATGATATCCTTTATCCTTTATTGGAAATAAAATAAAATATTCTCAATAAGGTTAATTCCTATAACAGCCTAATGACTCAAGCTTAATGAATGATCGTTTGCAGTGAAAACCACATAAAGACTGAAAATTAAAAAATTCCGCTGATACTTCAATCAAAACGAATAAGGAGATGGTGATGGTAGTGTATTGTTAGATTGCCAGCAAACTACTGAGAGAAACAGAAATAGTGCTTAAGGTCGCCAGCCATCAAAATTAAGCCCCAGTGTTGTGCATTTTATCCATTGCAAAAAAACACGTACCGGTAATTGAATGCATTTGTATTACTGCATTCTTTTCAAGTCTTATAATCAAGAAGAGCAGTGGGGGGACTTAGAAATTACAGCATAATACCTATGTGTGTTAGTGTTAGAGCAGCAAGAAGAAGAAGAAAAACCAAAAGATGTTACCGTGAGCGAAGCTAGAGCTTCACTAATTTAATAATGACACTTCAGAAACGAAGAAAACTCTCAATAATGGTCATGGACCTGATACAGCATCATCACATCAGTCATCATTATTAATAACAGTCAGAAAGTATAACATAGCAAGAATGATCATGTACTAAAAGGCTTAAACTAGGTTTAGAAAAGAGGCTTAAATAGAAGTACAGATTCAGAATATTAAACCTAACTTAAAACTAGAAATGTCTCTTGCAAAGACGCAACACCTGTTAATAAAATTTACCCAAAAAATCAAAGTTAGAAATGCGCTGGACAACAATGTCTAGAATACCAGAAACATTAAAAACTGAAATTTATATCTAATCGTATCAACATACAAACTTCGTATGCTGATAAGATTGGATATAAATGTCAGTTTTTAAAGCGGTCAACTTTTATGACCTATGACCTTATGACCCGTCGTGCTACTATTAACATAGGACTTGCTAACTGATGCTGGCTCCCAATTAACTCATCTGTCACTGCCGGAATTGACACACTGAATCACATTAGGGGGTCCGCTGGATCAAGGTAAAACATTGGCGATCTTGTGGCAGGAAAGTTACTAAAAATATTGCTTGGAAGTGAGATTTTCGATACAAAAAACCAAACTATCTGACACGCAGCATCATTCTCCCAGTGCAATGCATTTTGAAAGCTTACACCGATACTTTAGAAAAAGTAAATTGTGTGCCTGTTGTCTGAACAGCGAAAGTCCATCTTGGATGTACAATAGCTACAGTATCCAAAAAATCATTGGCAGACCCATCTTTAACTCTTGGAAATTTGCTCGACTTTATTAAATATGCCACAATAAGCTAACGTTTGAAAATTCAATTTCAAATTGTAATTTTATTGGTGAAAACTTCATATTTAGATACGAGCTAAATTGTGAACGAGTCTGGATCAATATATCGACGGTCGATATCGATGGGTCAAAATATCGACGGGTCGATATATCGACGCGGGTGGGTCATTTTATCGACGGTTTTTTTTTCCAAGTTTCGTCGATAAAATGACCCCCCCTTCAATAATGTTATAAATTTATTTAAAAACTAATTTTGTAAATGCTTGGCAATTCCAGGCAAATAGTCCAGCACATTCATTCTTCGTCTTAAACGAGAGATCGATGGTTTTAATCCAAGTAACAATACCATGTTCACTAAAAGCAGTTATAAAGTTATAAGCTTATAACGATATAACAAATTTTATTCGTTATAAATGGCACAAATAAATTCGCTATAACTTATAACGAATTTCATTTGTTTTTTATTTAACAAATTTAATTGCTTTTCTTTATAACGAA
>JAQFZP010002801.1:0-12285 GCA_034695745.1 Geophilus truncorum | reverse complement strand
TATCCTGTGCAATACAGTTCAAATGATGAAGTCAGCGCACGATACGGAGCGCCAATCGGTGTAAAAAGAAATTCACCTATAGACTAGTTTAATCTTGAGCATGCGCTATTACAATTCTCTTTTGTATAGAATGTGTAATGCGTACTCAAAACTAAATTAAAATAAATTTGAACCATGGTATTTTAAAATTGAGTATGTGAGTTTATTATTTGCACTTGTGTAAATCATGTTTAAATTAGTTGAAATACTTGAAATTAACATGCCCACACTTTTGATGTCACATTTTATCAATTAGGTCGAGAAAAATCACCAGTTTTACCCAAGCCAACTATTTACACTGACCTTCACATGTTAATAAATAAATTAACTCTCCATGTAATGCGCGATAGTTAAATTTGTTTTGAGATTAAATATTATGAATCATAAAGAATTATGATTTATGAATTTTGATCTTAATTTAAATTGAAATATTTTTGACAGTACCGTGGTTCAAATTTTATTTTTTACGATGAAATAGGTATTGAGTGCGATTCACTAACTTTCATATAACTTGTAAGAATAGAATGCTTACAAGAAGAGATTCTATACTTGTCCGTAACTCGCTATCACAACTCACAAAAAATGCAAGTTACATACTATTTTTAAGCGATAACCTCGATATAATGTATTTTAGTGAAATAATTAAATGTTCTGCCTACTGTACCTTGCGCTGATGCTTTTTCCAAGAACACTTTGCACTGATAGTCACACGGCGTTGAGATCGCTGCCATATTTAAAACCAATGTAGAAATAATGAAGCTACAGGAATGACCAAACAATCATCTCACCAAGTTATATTGTTCCCTGAAATTGTTTCAAGCACCTCTCAATATTTTTGAACAAAGCTAGTGCCAAACCTTTCTCAAAATCACAACTAAATCTGTTAAATACTCATTCTAAGAACGATTTAACTGCAGAAAAGAAGATCGCATTATATTATACATGCCATCGTTTTATACACGCATGAATATGGTACCTTTATAATACAAAACTCCACCATTATAGACAAATTCAAACCCACCACAGTTCTAATAAAATAATTTATCTTTAGTGCAAAAACATGAAAAAATCGTGCGAAAGAAAATGAATATTACGGTCAACAGCGTGACAAATCTTTGCCACAAAGTATAAAAGATCTTTGTAGTTGCTTTCTACTTGGCTCATTCTGTATGTGGAATTTAGAAAACTCAGTTTGAAGATGTGTGATGCTCGAATCGATTAATATTTGTAACAAATGAAATTCCAAACCGTAAGTGAAGTAATAGTGTTGTGTGTTGTATAAAATAATAATTTGTTTTTCTGAAATCTTAAATCTAAAATTTGTTGATTCTGTTCGTAAGTAATTTTGGTTTAAAATATTATTGTGACTGACACTAACTACATCACGCCGTAAGTAGTACCAAGCACAAGTGTACAAAGTGAGAACTTTGCACTTTATGTTTTGAAAGTTAATGAAATTCCAGAACTCCAAAAAAAAAATAATCATTACTAAAAAGTAATTAACTGAGAATTAAAACAAGAATTTGAAAATATTTTTAAAATGCTCATTACTCCACATAAACACACGCCATTTGATGTACCGTACCGTAACTCGCAATCATAACTCACAAAAAAATGCAAGTTACATACCGGTACCCTACTATTTTTAAGCGATAACCTCGATATAACGTATTTTAGTAAAATAATTAAATATTCTGCCTACCTTGAGCTGATACTTCTCCCAAGAACACTTTGCACTGATAGTCACATGGCGTTGAGATCGCTGCCAATGTAGAAATAATGAAGCTACAGGAATGACCCACTGAAGAAAGGTTAACTAGGGTTCCATCTTCCGGTCAATCGGACAATCGCCGCGCTCGTTGAATCGTTGTTTTCGGCTGGTAACTGCCCTTTCGTCTCTAATATTTATGTACTGTATATTAAATTAAGTTCTGTATTTCAGAATATCACGATGCCAGAATTCACATTTGAACACGTACCTCAAGTTTTAGTTTTGACTTGTACTTGTAATGTTTTCGCGCTGGCCGCTGGGTAGATGGAAAACCGGAAGCACAGCACAGCAGTGAGCAGTGAATCATGGGAGCAACAATAATGGCGGACATCGCATTTGATGAGTCAACGTAGGGTACGTTTAATTTATTTATTATGCGAAAATTTCGTTAAAAAATCATTTTATAATTATAACTAATCAAATACGTGTTCTAGTGCGTATTACTGTAATCAATGGAATGGAATAAAAAGCGGTCAGTCGAGGCAAGTCAAGACAAGTAATCGAGAAATCATCATTCGTACCGGAAATGATATAAACCATAGACCTGTATCCTGGGATACAGGTCTATGTATAAACATAGCATTTGACGGGCATTTTAGAGCATCAAACAGCATGTGGCTAGTTTTTTTTAAAGGTAAGTCATATTTACTTTTATATTACAATTTGGTTTTGTCTGATTTGAGCTTCACGCTCTTGAGTGTGACCAAATATTTTTAATGATGATATCTCGGTATAAGTGACAATTCAAGAAACTTATTTACATATGGTATTTGCATTGAAAGTGAAGAAGTGTATCACTTTATGGTACAGTTGTGTTAAATTTTATCGCGCAGTTTGTTCAATGATTTTATTGTTATATGTATCAACTTACAATCTTTCCAATGCTATCTAAAAATGTACAAACATTTCAAAACAACACAAAGAAATATTTAATTCCTTGGTTCCAATGTAATGAAAATATCATGATCAGGACATGGCATCGTTCCTTGCACCAACTTTAAATCCTGATTTCAAATTCAGAAACCTCAGTAGCAACCTCATATTCCGAGTCACTACGGTCGATCTACTTTCTTTTGGCGAGCCCGTTTTGGCGAGCCCGATTTGGCGAGCCCGTTTTGGCGACAAGTCGGTTTGGCGCGTGTTTGGTTGTTTTGGCGATATACCGGTTTGGCGACATGTTGTTTTGGCGCCAAATTAATTTTCTGTTTTTTGAGTGTTTTGTCTAAACGTCCTTAAAACGTTATTGTCGAATGAAGCCGGGACAAGGCCCTCTTCCAACCAATTCGGCGTTGCGACAAGTTATCGGCAGAAAACGTCGAAAACAAGAACTTGCGCCTAGAAACCCAACCAGTTTACTTGATCTTGAACTTCCACATGACTTTCAGGTATACGAACCGAGAGAAGATGTTTCTAAAAATTTCGTTTTGGCCGACAGTGGCCCTCGTGTTAACAGAATCATAAGTTTTATGAGAAATTAGTTGCAGTGAGACTTTTAAAACAACAAATTACTTTGTTAGCTATAACACACATTATGAAGTTAAGTTAAACATCAAGTCAAGGATTTTATCAGTTATCATTTGTAATCTTCACAATGCTATCTATATAGTACGGTATCAATTTAATCATATTTCAATATTTAATTTCTTGGTTCCAAAGTAATGAAAATATCATGCTCAGGACGAAGCATCGTTCCTTGCACCAATTTTATATCCTGATTTGGAACCAATTTAAAACGGAATTGGCGAATCCATTCGGCTATATACACGCTGATCACAGTTCGGGCATAACTCTGACCGGGACATTGGCGCTTTCCTGCATATCCGAACGGTTTCCAGGAGTAAGCGTGACGAGCTTTGCTCTGTTCGGGTGAGAAATGCTCGGGATCGAATCTGAAAATATTCGTGTTAAATTAAAACATTAACAAACTGGTTAAATTTAAATATTACTTTTCGGGGTTTGTGTAATATTTGTCATTTTTAAATGTCAAGCCCAAATGAACGAAAACTTGGGTATTCTCAGGAATCGTGTAATTGCCAAGTTTCAAATCTTCTTTAAGTAGTCGGGCGAAGAAGATCGAATCTATTCGATAACGAATCGTTTCTTCCACGATTTGATTTAGATATCTGAAATTTGTGTTTACGGTAAATAGTTTATATAATTACAGTATATACTACAGTTTTGAGAAAATTATTTACTGTAGTCTAGACAGCGTTTCTAGAGTCACGTGATTGGCTCCCAAAACTGCCTTCAGTTCTGCGTATAGTTTTTCTTGAAGTTCTGGTTGCTTACATAATTCGTAAATTGCCCACATAATCGCTAAGAAATTATTGAGTTTTAAACATCAGAGGAATATTATTGTAGGTTACATTTGCTGTTACTTTTGCCTGTTACGTCAAAACCAGCACCGAGAAATATAATTGAGTCCGCCATTTGAATACTTTCGCTTTGACTGTAATCCAACAAGACATCGATAAACAAATTCTTGTCATTATTATCATCAACACGTCTCTCCTTTTGTCTGTTTTCCAAAATCTTTTTAATCATAATTTGAATTTCGGCCGAATCTAATGAAACGTAATTGTGATTATGATTAGTAAAAATCGTGGGAAAAAACGTATAACAAAATTACATTTTTTTGCCTGCATTTGTTCTGAGGAATTTGGTCGTATTTCTTTTTCCATTAATTTATTAATCTGGAATAAAATTTATCGATTAATCAAGTTTAGTGATTATTGATTCTAAAACTACATACATCTACAAATAATCTCTTGAAATTTTTCATGCTATCTTCATCTTTGAAATAGTCACCATAATTTGTTTGAAGGATTGCTTTCATAGTTGCGTCCGAAAACACTTCCATTATTGGAATTTGATCATCTTTGCTTAGTTTTCGCCATTTATCTGCGTATTCGTTAGCAATCTGTTTGTAAAAAATGTTTTTTTTTAAACGTTGTATAAAGTTGAAAAACAAAATGATTACGTCAACGAATGTTTGTGAATACGCTTTGCAAGCTTTAAGCATGAAATGATGGTCGTATAAACGCCTTCTGTTTCTTATTTCTTCTATGTCTTGAAAAGCAAAACCATCTTTTCCTATCATAACTTCAAATTGCTTAAATATGTCAGCTGTTTGTTAAAAAAAAATATTTTAGTCTTATCGAATTAAAAAAATATTTAAAAAAACGCACTTGGAGTCACTTCTAAGTGTCGAAGCTGCTTCAATAATTCTGGGTCTGAAACACTAACTGAATACTTCTGGTCTTGATAAAACGATACAACAGGACCGAATCGTTTGTGCAAATCTTTGAGAAATAAATTGAACTCCCCGAGTACGATTTCGCCTTCTTTTGATTCTTTTGGACTCAATCCTGGAATTTTTTTTGATCCAGTGCGTGCATCATTCTATTGTTAGATACATTAAGAATATTTAAAATGTTTTAAATTACTGCGTATAGCAAAACCGAAATTGTACCTCATTTCTGGTGAAATATATTAGTGAAAGAACTACTATTAAAGCTGCAATTAATGTAAGTGTTATCACGTCCATCATAACTGCCAAACAAACGCGAAATCAAGAGCACTGTTGTTTAATCAGTGTGACTTTGAAAACAAAAAATTATTTTTTAGATAAAAAAAATTAAATAAAAGCTGCAAGTCACAATGTACTGTAGTTGTGAAATTTGCTGATTGCAAGAGAGAGAAGGGAGTTCGACTTCTGACCTCGATTGATGTCATTGGTGGATTTAATTTTTTTTTCCCTTCAACCTCTTTTTCTCCTTTAGTTCAGTAAAAAAAAATTCATTCAAGCAAGATACAGGATTTTTACGCGTGTTTATTTTGCTAATTACAATATCTCCACTTTGACTTTACATTCTGTAAATCCGAAAAGTAGTTTTATTAATAACGAGAAGTTGCGTATAAATTAAAAATTAAACACAAAATCAAAGATTTTAATGGCTATCATTTTCAATATTAGGGAGTTACAAAAAACTTATAGGTTACTGAATAGCTCATATAATTAAAACGCAACATTAGCATAAAACATTATCCAGTTATTAAACGTACAAGAAAGTTGTGTAAATTGAATTTTAAATTTAAAAAAAATTCAAAAATATTACAATAAATTTCGAATTGCCTAGATTGTCTGGCTTGCTACGCTGTGATATTATCAGATTAAAGTTGACCTTTGTAACAAATCTGTCTCTTGATTCTCTCCAGAACACAAGAATGTTGAGGACCAGGGACCCGTGAATAGTGACTAAGGGGAACTCGGTAACTAAGAGTAAAAAAATCTAATGTTTCTTAAAATATTAAAAACTTTCATTCACTCTATACTAACAGTTCATACTATTATATGTAAATGATTTACAAAAGGCAATCACTGGGACTAAAGTTTTATTACTGTATATACATGCGTAATTATTGCAACTCTTAATACCGGTACTATAATTTTTATAGTAAATATTATTTTATAACTACATAATAGAATTTAAATGCATGTTTATTCATTACTGATTACATCACCTAAACTACTACTAGCAACTGCGACCTTGTGTGTCAAAAACAGGAAACTAGAGTAAATTCATATATTTTTTTTAATAATAACAATTTCTTCGAGTTTAATTTAAATTCAGCTTAATTTCTTGACTCGATAGTGATAAAAACTTCAGTTTCAGGTCGCAGCGTCATTCCTTGCGCAATATTTGTATTTTGATTTGGCGCCAACTTGAAACGGTATTGGCGACACCATTCGGCTAGGTAGGTAGCGATTTTCGTTTTAGCGTAGTTTTGGCCAGGGCATTGTCGTTTACCGGCAAAACCGAAAGGTTTAAATGCATAAGGGTTGCGTTTTTTGGCGTTGTGAGGTGAAAAGTTCTCGGGATCAAATCTGCAGGAAAAAGATTATTTTTACATTTTAATTTTAATTTTTTTAAATTATATTTTTACGTTTCTGGATTTGGAAAGTAGGATTTATCGAAATATAAAGCGGTTGAAGAAAAATAAATGTTGGTATCTTTAGGGATCGAATAATCACCCAATTTTAAATCTTCTTGAAGTCGTCGAAACGGAAATATATTATACACCCGGAAACGTATTGTTTCTTCAATTACCTGATAAATATATCTTGAAAAAACACAAATAAGTTGTTTACTTGTTTTACAATAAGTATCTTTAAATTAGATGTAATTTACTGTAATTTGTGCAACTTTTCCGCCGTTATTGGTTCATTCCCTAAAACCATCTTTAGTTCTTCGTATAGTTTGTCTTGTACTTCTTCGTGAGCTGTTACTTCGTATACTGCCCACATAAAAACTGGAAAATTTAAATTTTAAGAAACTCGCACGTCACGATGTGTTTATTTTATTCTAGTACCTTTGCCTGAAATTTCAAAACCATCGAAGATATACTGCAACGAATCTCCTATTTGATCATTTGGGTTTTCACTGGACATTAGTATTGCATCGATGAACAAATCTTTGTCGTCTTCTGGTTGTTCTTTTCTGGTAGTTAAAATCTTAGTAACTATACTACGATATTCTTCTACATCTGGAGAAGTTTGTAATTTTTAATTGTAGTTTGCTGCATTACTAGATTTTTTTATTATTACTTTTTATCGTAGATAAATGCTCCGGAGAATTTGGCTCTAGGTCTTTTTCTACTAATATACAAGTCTAATTGAAATTGTTCAAGAAAATACTAAATCTTAACACCAGGGGTGCGAGAGTAATGTTTTCCTTACTTCTGTTAATATTTTTTGAAAATGCTTTAAACTGTCGTCGTCTTTGAAACAGTCTACGAAACTTGTACGAAGAATCGACTTCAAAGCTACTTCTACAATTGTATCTATTAATGGTATTTGCTCACCCTGTTTCATCATTTTCCATTTGTTTGCATATTCTCCAGCAATCTGTAAATCACATACTCAATTACAGTTTTTGAATTTTTAGAGTACTTTTTAAACACTTACTTCGAGAAAACATTTGCAGTAGGTATCTACCGATTTCTGCATGTAGTAAGGATCGTACAATTTTCTTCTGCGTCTTATTTCGGGTATTTCTTGAAATGTAATACTCTCTTTTCCAAATATATATTCAAATTGTTTGAACAAGTCAGCTGGACGTTAAACAAATTATATTAAAGGTTAGATCTTATTTAATTTAACATTTTATTTACGTGGAACTAGCTCCAAGTGGCGCAATTGTTTCAGTAATTCGGGTTCGGAAATACTGACCGAATATCTTCCATTTAGGTAGAAAGCAGCAATTCCACCGAAACGTTCGTGCAGTTCTAGTAAAAATTTGCTTATGTCTGTAAACAGAACCTCTTCCTTTCTAGAGAAACATTTAAAATACGTTTAAAATATATGGAAAATTTCGTTTATTAGGTTTATACTTTGATTCGCTTTTGCTGTAACCAGGAATTCGTTTGACGTCAATTTTATTTTGCTCGTTGTTGTTACTGGCGTTATTCTATGAAGTGTTAAAAGTTAAAAGTATCTCGTATAATGAGATAACGTGCAAGGGTGGGTGTGCGCGTTTTTACAAACCGCACACGTTATATTGCGCTAAAATACGGTAATAGTTGGTTTAGTTAAACTGTTTTTAGAGTTACCTTTTTCTTTTTGTAGAATTGTAAGATGAGTGTCACAATTCCTATGGCAACTGTAATTAATAGTATAATAAATATGTTCATGGTTGTTTTTTTTAGTGAATCTAACAAATAAAGTTCCAGACAAATGAGTGATACTTTTGTTTAAAAATAATCGAAGGTCGAAATGATTTGGTGATAAAAATTGATATTTATTTGTAGATAAGAAAAATGTTAACTTCGCCTACTTTTATTAGACGGTGAATTTATTAAATCAAACTGCAGTCAATTTTTTTTATATACGGTGTATAAATGAACATTCTGTGGGTTAAAACATATGTATTTTGTATTTTTTAAAGCAAAACGTATTGAGTATTGAAACCTGTTTTTCAAACAAATTTGATAAAAAAAATGCAATTATTGTTATCAGAAATTATCATCAAGGCCATTTTATTTCTATTGAAAGTTTAAATGTAAGAACTTTCACATATTTTTTAAATGTATCAAGTTTTGCATGAGAATTTTCATGAATCTATAGATGATTTGGCTGACTCGTTGCAGTATTTTATAATGTAAATAAACAACTAATTTTTTGAAACAATTTTAACGTGATCAATAATACTGTTTTTAAGTTCGGTTCTACCATATTTCTGTGTATATGGTACTTGTGTAATTATTGCAACTTTTAATACTAGTAATTACTTGTTCACACTGATCGATTTGTGCTAATTTTTATTGTACATGTATTATTGTACAAATATTATTTTATATCTACGTAATGGAATTTAAATACATGATTTATTACTGAATACATCACCTATCATCTATTTTTTAGATAAAAAAAAATTAAATAAAACATGAAAGTCACAATGTAGTTGTGAAATTTTATGTAAGAATTTGAAATTTTCTGATTGCAAAAGAGAGAAGAGAGTCCGACTTCTGACCTCGATTGATGTCATTGGTGGATTCGATTTTTTTTTTTTTTAAACAATTTTTTTTTCTGTCAACCTCTTTTTCTCATTTAGTTCAGTAAAAAAAATTCATTCACGCGTGTTTATTTTGTCAATTAGAACATCTCCATGTTGACTTTACATTCGGGAAATCCGAAAAGTCGTTTTATTAATAACTATATGTTGTGTATAAATTAAAAATTAAACACGAAATCAAAGATTTTATTGCCTATCATTTTCAATATTAGGGAGTTAGAAAAAACCTTTATCACGAATTAACACACTAAGCAATGAACTTTAATTGTACCTTCGTGTGTTTGTTATTTCGTTCAGTTTTCAGTTATAAAATAAAAAAAGTTGACTAAAAATTCATTGGTAAATGACTAAATTGAGTGCCTATTGTGTGAAAGTAAGACTTTGTTCATGAAGTTGGAAATGCGAAGTTAGAGGCCAAACTTCATAACTTCAATTCGTGACGATTTTTTTTTTGAACTCCCTATTATTGTGTACACAAATTTCAAGATTTAGGTTCTTGGTTCTAAACTTATGAAAATATCACGTTCAGGATGTAGAATTGTTCCTTGCACCCACTTTAACTCTTGATTTGGAACCAATTTAAAGCGGAATTGGCGAACCCACTCGGCTAAATACACTCTGAATACAGTTCGGGCGTAAGTCTGACCGGGACATTGTCGCCTTCCCGCATAACCGAACGGCTTAAAGGTATAGGGGTTACGACATTTGCTCTGCTCGACCGAAAAACGCTCGGGATCAAATCTGAAAATAATCGAGTTAAATTAAAACATTGATACACTACTTAAATTTAAGCATTACTTTTCGGGGTCTGGGTAATATTTGTCATTCTTAAGTATATTGCCCATGTGAATGAATACTTGCGCATTCACAGGAATCGTATAATTGCCAAGCTTCACGTCTTCTTTAAGTTGCCGGGTGAAGAACATCATACCTAGTGTATAACGTAAAGTTTCGTTTGCAACTTTATTTAGATATCTGAAATATAAGATTATTTATAGATTTTATTCTGCAGTTTTGACGAAATTATTTACTTTAAATCGGATAGTGTTTCTAGGGTCACTGGATTGTCTCCTAAAACTGACTTCACTTCAGCGTATAATTTTTCTTGAATTTCTGGATTTTTACATAATTCGATCAATGCCCACATAAGCGCTAAGAAATTATTGAGTATCAAACATTAGAGGTATATCACTAGGTGCATTCGTTTTCTGAAACAATCGTTTAAAAATCGATTTAAGCGAGCAATTTAGGTGAGATTTAAACTCGTTTAAATGTTTCGTTTCAGAAAACGAATGCGCCTACTGTAACTTTGTTTATTTATTACTTTCCCCTAATACTTCGAAAGCATCAGAGATAAAGACAGCTGAGTCCCCTACTTGAATGCTTTCGTTTTGACTGTAATCCAACAACAGATCAATAAACAAATCCTTGCCATCATCAGGATTAACAAGTCTCTCTTTTTGCCTGTCTTTTAATATTTTTTTGATTACAGTATGAATTTCTGTTGCATCTAATGAGAATTTATTGTTATTAAGGTAGTAAAAACTTACATGAAAAAATTAGTTACATTTTTTTGCTAGCACTTCTTCGGGGGAATTGGGTGACATTTTTTTTTCTAATATTCTAGTAATCTAAAAAAACCTATCGATTAGTTACGTCTGGTGATTATTGATTCTAAAACTACATACGCCTGTAAATAATTTCTTGAAATGTTGCAAGTTTTCCTCGTTCTTGAAATAGTCACCAAAATTCGTTCGAAGGATTGCTTTAAAAGTTGCATCCAAACACGTTTCCATTACAGGAATTTGATCGTCTTTGCTTAGTTTACTCCATTCCTCTACGTATTCGTTAGCAATCTGTTTGTAAAAAATGTTTTCAAAGCGTTGCATAAAGTTGAAAACACAATAATTACTTCAATAAACGTGTGTGTGAACGATTTGCAAGCTTTGACCGCAAAATGGTGGTCGTATAGTCGTCTTCTTTTTCTTATTTCTTCTATTTCTTGGAAATCGAGTGCATCTTTTCCAATCAAAACTTCAACTTGCACAAATGCGTCAACTGTTAATTTAAAAAGAGATCAGGTTTTAGCAGATTGTAAGATTATAAACCGAAAAAAAATCGCACGTGGCGTCACTTCCAAGTGTCGAAGCTGCTTCATCAAGTCTGGGTCTGAAACACTAACTGAGTACTTCTGTTGTTGATAAAACGATACAATAGGACCGAATCGTTTGTGCAAATCTTTGAGGAATAAACTGAACTCTCCCATTACAATGTTGCCATCTCTTGATTCTTTTTGACTTAATCCTGGAATTTCCTTTGATTTAGCGAATGCATTTTTCTATGTTCAGATTTGTTTGGATTATTTTAAATTACTGTATAACAAAAAATAATGACTATACCTTGTTTCTTGTGAAATATAATGTCGAAAGAACTACTATTAAAGCAGCAATTAATGTAAGTGTTACCACATCCATCATAAACACCAAACACAAAGCCAAGAGTGCAACAAGTTGTACAGAAGTGAGATTTATATGAAACATTATCTTTATAGATTAAAAGGAAAGTATCAAATAAAAAGCTGCTTATCACAATATTATATTGTACTTTTTTAATAGCAAGCAGTTATCTGTTATTCAAGACATCAAAAAATTTTATGAAACATTATCTTTATATATTAAAAAGAAATTATCAAACAAAAGCTGCTTATCACAATATTATATTGTATTTTTTTTAGTAACAAGAAATTGAGTACTCATAAATTATCTGTTATCCCAGAGATAAAAAAATTAGCTACGGGTTGTGAAATATTGTCAGAACATTTTACTAAACTGACATTTACATACATTCACAACTTTAAGTGATGTCACGTTTCAACTAGAAAATTAGTTGTGTGTTAATACA
>JAQFZP010002800.1:0-12287 GCA_034695745.1 Geophilus truncorum | reverse complement strand
AAGTGATATTTTTGTATGTGATGATATTATCTAAAGTGATTGTGTTTAAAGTAATGAAAAATCATTGAATTCAATATTCGTATTTTTGATAAAAACGGTCTTCCATACAGCATTGAAATTAGATACAAGTGTACATTCTTATTATTATTTATTTTAGCTTATTCTGTATTATCTCACATTAATAGCATTGTATTACTTAGACTACTGGTTCATCAACTGAAGAAAAATGGGACAAAGTGAAAATGCATTCAGGAACATGTTACGAATCTAATTTTGGTAATAAATTAGTTTTGTAATTGGTTAATATATAGACGTTAATGGACAAATGATAGCTTATGACATGTTTTAATTACAGTTGCTTTAAACTACACAGGAACTATGGGAGTTATCTTTTTCAATATACGAAAATTTAAGTTCACTGACTGCAATGATGACACCTATCAAGTTTGTTCAATTTTTCATTAGATAATGAAAAGTATACTTTTTCTTACTATTTTACGTAGATATATTTAAGACCTAAAGGGGAAAAGATTTGGACAATTTTGCCTACTATGAGAAACGTGTGGAGAAGCACTTTTTCTAATTTGCTGTTTAAAATGTTTAAAGTAAATTTAAAGTAATTTAAATCAGATTTTGAATCGTGTTTTATTTTTAATTTTCTTGTAGAATATTCGGTTAAACTCAAAATCAAACCCGTGCATCGATGAGAAGACATATGCAAAATGCCGTAACGAATGCTACGAAAAGAAGATGGCTGAATCAGTTAAATGCCAGTAAGAATTTTTTTACCACGTTTTATATACACGTTTATGATATATGCAAAAATACGCAATAATTATAATTTTTAGTTTAAATATTTCAATAAAATAAACAAAAATTAAACTAAATCATGCCTGAAATAACTAAAAAACAATAAAATAATAACAATTTTTAAAATCTTTAAAAATTAAAAAATGTATTTTTTTCTAAAAATGCTATAAAAAGTGTAAAATAAATTTAAGGTTTATCCTAACTAAAGTAATAAAATGCTAAAAACTTAATTTAAAATGTATTGTTAGCACTTAATTTTTCCAGTCAGGAATCAGGATAAACCATAAATTTATTTTTCACTTTTTTATAGCATACCGTATTTTAAAATGTATTATTTTTTCTTCATGAAAATGTTTCTTTGCATTGATTTCTTTAATGTCTTTAAGATTACCATTCATGACTGAAATAAAGCAAAGGCTTTGTAACAACACTCGAGATGCAAAAACATCGTTATCATCATTCGTCAATATATCATTACAAACCCTTGCCAACAAAGATTGTGGCTGTCGTCCACCATGTACAGAACAAGCGTTCGAACCAGTGGTGCTCGCACAACATCCGAAGTCTTGGATTCTTCAAATTCTCTCTATCTTTGTCTTTAATAATATAATCGAAGAATATGTTGAGACTTGGTCGTACACTATAATTGCACTTTCTTGCGATATAGGAAATGCCTTTTCTTTGATGCTTGGCCTTTCAATTCTTGCAATTCCTAATTTTATCCAGCAATTTTACGCAAATCTGTCACAGATCTGTGGCATGTTAAAGCTATCGCTCCTTAACTAAATGCATTTTTATTTCATTTGCTATTAAAATTTTAAATATATATATATATTTTTTAATCGTGAATAGCATTTACAAAAGCATGAAAAATGTGCTAAAGTATATTTGTCTCAAACACTTTAATGCATGTTTAATCAATTGCACGTTTGATGGCACATTCGTTCAGACTTTATAATACATTCTCGCATTAAATATTTAAACGTATGATACATTTTAATGTATAACTTTTAACACCTTGTGATCGAAAGTTGATAAGCTTATTATAATATTATTCTGAGCTCACACAATATACGCTCTTACACAATATAGGTACTGTAAGTCTTTACAGTCGAGTACTAAAAAACATTTTTCTTACATTTTTTGGCATAGTTCTCAATATTTTCATCATACAGATATAAAATAAAAGTGAAATATTTACAAAGCCCTTACTATAAATGTCTTTAGTTTTTAGGAGTGTATAACATTAATTTCTGACTTGTAAAAACCATTATAAGTGCATCCTTAAATAAGTAATAAATAAATTAAGCTTAAGTGAAATTAAATTGAATATTGATAATATTCTCTATAGAAATTAATCTTTATCATTATCTATATAGACGCAAAGCTTTATTTTGATTTTCTAAGAAGAAAAACTGTTTGGCATTACTCTTGATTTAAAATTCCCAACATTTTTATCCCTTTTTATGTGTTTTTCACAACATATTTACTGTATAAATATACTACAGTATCCGGTTGACCGGTATCTCGTACCTACAAATGAAAAATTTTCTATTTTCCATGAGACATTGAGGGACAATTATATCTCGAGCTGACCTCCAGTTCAAACCATCCAGTAAACATTTTATAGCTTGCAAGTCCATCATTGAACTTATGGGGCTGTGAAATAAAATGGTAAAATAATGATTTTTATTATTTCAGTAGCACTAATTCCTTCAATAAACTTCAAACGACTTAATATCTCAAATAATGTCTAAGTAAGACTCAAAACATAAAATCACTTGTGAATTTCAGTTTGAGAATAGACTCAAGCATTTTCTCAGAATTCTATACACAGATATTGCTCAAGAATCATTGTCAATTGCTGGCAAATGATATGGTATTGATATTGAACACTAAAACCTGATTGCAGTAGAATAGAGGTTAATTGATTTCGTATTCTGGATCCAACTATTTTTATGAAAGTGATTATTTAGCAAAATTTTAAATAATCTTGTGAACCACTCTAACAAAACTGGTAACTTAAAATTATTTTTTTCAAGTTCAAACTATTTCACAAGAATTTTACATAATACAAAACTAAGTTTCTTAAATTGGAAAAAGTTGTATACGTGACAGCTAGAAATGATACCGTAGTGTAATGATACCTAGACAGACAGACAGAGGATGTAAAATATTTCATAAAAGCATTGGAATTTTAGATGCAAGATGCAAATGGGAATTACGTTTCCTTTCATAATCAAACCGTAAGTTGTGATAGAATCGAGTTTATAGTACGGTCACTTACTTATCGTACTTAGATTTACTCAACATCAATCATACGCTTGGTATTCAATTCAAATAAATAAATAAATAAATAAATAAATAAATGGTAAATGAGATTACCTTGTGATGTCCATCCATTGCGTCCATTTTTGTCCTTTCATGTATCCAAAAACTTATTTGAAACCTGTAGCAAGAAAGTTTATGTGTGGGTTCTTAACGTGATTTTTCTATTAATTTTTACCGTACCACAATCACAGATGATCTTCGAACGATGCTGAAGTTGCTTTCGACAAACTCTCGAGTCCGCCATTTTTACTTGCGCATGCGTAATGAGAAATAATGAATCCAATTTACACTTCCAAAACGCTACGCTTAAATTTTCCACTACTTTATCGAAAAACAACATTAGGAAATTCAAATATTGTTTGTTTATATGATTCACTTAGTATTAACGAAAAAGTATTTTTAAATTCCGCTAATAAGCCTAACGACCTTTAAATCAACATCTATCGATAGAATCATTAAACAGTGACGTTTCAACGTGTTCTCATATTGTACAACAAAAATAAAATTAAATAAATAAATGAAATACTTTAATACGTTGTCAATTTTTACATTCAACATAATAAATTAGCCGAATAGAGAAAAAAAAATCTAACAGCAATAAAGAATTTATTGCTAATTTTATGTTTCATTAACGAAATCAACAGAAAAAATAACGAATCAAAACCCCCTGTCGTTCCAAAGATTGTTTTATAAATCCTACTTCAAGCCCAACTTCCAAACATTCAAGAATTTAAATATAAACTAAATGTTATAATTCTTCTCGAACATGCAGAGGTTTCAATTCTTCTATTCGCGCGATAAATTCATTTTTCTCGATGCAACCGTCGCACATTTCTCCCCACGCGTCCAGAACTTTCTTCAAATCACGTACTTTGAGCTTCTTCAAATCAACCGTCTTGAAATCGATGACTTTTTCTACAAAATAAATATTATTATATTATAAATATTATAAAATAAAATAAAATAAAATAAAATAACTAAATAAAAAAATTATATCACGATTTACATAATTTTCATGAAAAATTTCCCAAAATTCAATTAAAATTTTCAAACTTTTCCCTCATTTTTCGAGATTTTAATACTAACCATAACGCAATTCACAAATCTGTGAGTCTTTCTTCCGTAATTTCTCACACACTTTATCAGCCGGCATTCTCCAGCTGATCGGCTTCGACATCTCATTAACAATAGACGTCGCTGATTCCTCTAATCCACCAATATAATAACACTAAAAAAAAATAAATCACAAATTAATATTTCGACATAATTAACACATAAATACATTAATACCAATCTGTTGTCTTTTCCCTTCGACTCTTTACACATCTCTCTAAACTTCTTTTCAATTGTATCCATATTTGTTATCTCTTTGTCGCTTAAACTCGCCGTAAACCGCGTAAAAAACTTGATACAAACTAAAATAAATAAATTATTTAAATATTTTACTACTTCCTATTATAATCCATCATTAAATTTACCTTCACATTGGTCTTCTTTTAAACACAAAGTAATCCCTAGTAAGGATAAGAGGCTTAACAACGTGAATAATATCGATCTTGGGTAAGTTGCTGTCATTTTTGATGTTCTGTAAAGAGTAGGTTTAGTTAATGTGGTAAAGTTGTGATTAGAAGGTGTAATATTAACCTGTGAATGGGAAATGCAGTTTTGACGGTTCTGGAAATGTGTTCCTTGATTCTCCGGTCGAATTAAATCGCCCGTCCTTCGCCACGCACGATACGAACACTGAAAACAGATTTGGCGCTCGTTGATTGGGTGTGTGATAATGACGTCACCGGGGTTCGTGGAAATGTGGTTTTATTTAGTTTTAATATTTTAAGTAAAGTTTGAAGTAAATTTGTTTAAATAGTTTAATGAACTTAAATTATTGTATGGATATTTGTTATTTTTTTGTTTTGAGTTTAAGGTTTTAGTTAATGAATTTACCACTAGGGGATGAGTTATTGCAAGGAGTAATCCTCACAGCTCTAATGTCAGGACTGATCTTTTACTTAACTTACAAGTCAATTAAAATTAATTAAAATAATAAATACTTCTAAAACTAATAAATACAGCTAAATAATAAATTCTACACATAATATTTAACGTAAATTGTTATTTTCGTCATAAACTTTACAAATTGATAACCATCTTAACTTTCCTTAAAAAATTGATGAATGAAATTTAACACCATTTCAAATTATCGCTGTAAAGTGTAATAAACAATTTTTTTAACGTCAGATAAATTGATATTTGCCATTACAACAGACGAAAGACATCTGCATTACTTTTTAAGCTTTTAATTTTAAAAACTCTCCAATATACATCAACTCAATCATTATGCAACACCAACTGATTTTCCTAGCTGCACTCTTATGTGTCACTCATCAAAATGAGAAGCAAAAGAACCTTTGTAAAAATCAAAATCTCTGCCATTACCAACAGAAGTCAACTTTATCTAAAATCTACTCATGTTTCTGTGAAGAGGATAACTGCTGGCAATATGATGACTGTTGCAAAGATGTTGGACCACCTCAACAACCAATTAAAACCATCAAAACAAGTTGTCAAAATATTCCCAACACAGACATGGTAATAAATAACTATTTAAGCATTTTTATAATTACTAAATATTATGTTTTGACAGGCTGTTAGAGTGGTCAACTCTTGTCCATCAGACTGGCTGTATGAAAACACTAAATTACTGTGCACAAAGACAGTGGAAACAGAAATGCATCATTATGCATTGGATATACCGTTTCAAAGCAGCAAAACTAACATTGTTTACAGTAATTTGTACTGTGCTATGTGTAATGAAGATTATTCCAAACCAAACCAACTGTCATTTGTATTTGAGTGTTCATTTGATTGCAGAAACATGGTACAATCTGAAATTTTAGAATATGATTACATACCTGATGAATTACTGTGGTACAATTCACAACAGGAAAAACGCATAACGTTGAAAACACATTTTAACAACATCAGAAAGTGTGATTCTGCATATGATGTTGTTGAAAGTTGTGCAAAAAACTGGACAGATTCAAATGTGACAAATCTATGCAATGCCTACACTGGATTAGTTGAAGAAAATGGTGTTATATATAGAAATAATTATTGTGCTTTGTGTAATTATTCTCCTGATGCTCTCTGCTTAGAAATTTATTATAATGGTTATCTTGAAATTAGTGGTAAGTCATTACCAACTTATACTTCTCTTCTGGCCTTTTCTACCAAAGACAACATGTGTCCATCAGACAAAATATTTGATATAATATCAGATGGATGCATTTCAATTACATGCGGAAAAAATTATGATAAAATTCGTAATATGTGCATTCCAAAACAAACAAATGACATTAACCATCATAATTCAACACTGCAGCCATGTCTTGTAATGGAAGTAACAGTAGACCAATTGGATTTTTTGGTTAATGGCACTATAAAACATAAAATCACACAAAAAATCTACAATAAAACTGAATATGAGAGAGTTAATATTACTATTTACAACATCTGCATTGACTCTTTAAATAGATATCCAACACTTAAAAAATTCCCAGATATTTACAGTTATTTAACAGTTATTTTAATGTGTGTGTCCCTTGTTTGTTTGGCAGTTCATATAATTATCCACTGCATTGTAGGCAAGTTAAAAACACTTCCTGGCAAAAACCAATTCAATCTTTGCATATCTTTATTTATTGCCCAGTTTCTTTTTTTGATAGGAAATAGTAACACTGAGTTAAAGGAATTATGCTTTGCATTTGCTGTTTTGATTCATTTCTTTTACCTCGTTGTCTTCTTCTGGATGAATGTAATTTCATTTGATATTTACACAACTTTTTCTAGACCTTATGTTAAACAGAATAAAAGGAATAGATTTTGTTTTTACATGATCTATGCCTGGATGTCACCATTCATTATTGTTAGTTATGCAGTTTTTACTGACTTGATTGAGTGGACACCTAACTTTAAGCCTATTTATGGACATGAGGTTTGCTGGATAACCAATAGATATGCATTGTTTGTCTTTTTTGCACTGCCACTTACAATTTTACTTGCTGAAAATGTGTTACTTTTTACCATTACTGCTGTTAAAATCCACAAGACAATGAAAATTGGTTCAGATGCTCATTTAAAGAAGTCAGAAAATAGTGTAAACTTTGTTTTGTATGCAAAACTGGGTTTTATTATGGGTGGTACTTGGATTATTGGTTTGTTTGCTAATTTTACTGATTATGAATTTTTGTGGTATGCTTTTGTAATCTTAAATGCTTCTCAGGGTACTTTGATTTTTATTTCATTTAGTTTAAAAAGAAGTATTTTGTTCAAATTATGGAATAAAGATAGCAACTGAAAGAAATTATATTGTTACACTTCAATAATATGAAAATATCATCTTCATTGTTAATAATTATGAAATATGAGAAAGAAAGGAATAAACTTAGCAATGAAGTTTTGTTTTGGCTTCCCTCACAGGATGGGTTTGTTCATCACAGCTGTCATGACAGCAGTTAATAAACTCAACTAATACTTAACCACAATAATCCTAATTTAATTATTTTTCTAGGTTCAAGGATTAGTGTTAATTTACATATCAATTCCAATATTAGAGGGATTTTCAATACAGTGTAACATCATCACATCAGCTGCAGAGAATTTTTCAATGTCATTCACAGAAGAGCATGTCACACCTTATTTAAATATTAACAGTTCTATTGCAGATCAAGCAAACAAAACTCATTTGTCACGTAAGAAATATTTTACTAGCAATTTAATACAATTATTTTTATATTTTTTTTTTATTAGATTTTGTAACTATCACTCAAGCAATATTAGGTTATCTTTTTATTCATGTAATCTTTATGGTTATTTTGGCAATAATTTTTCTTACATCTTCATTAATATGGGTAAGAAGTACAAAATAGTCCAAAATGTCAATTAACAACTCTTTTCTTAAATTACAGCTAAATAAGACTTTAATTGTGGAGTATCTTATATTAGAAATGTTGATTATTATCTATATGTATCTTATGACTGTGAATGGATTAATAAGAGGGGTAAAATCATTAAATTTTTTTTTGTTTAAATACAACTAAGACATTTTTATTTTTTTCCAGTTCTGGTCATTTTTCTTTGCTTTTATTTTCATCACATTCATGGTTTACCTATGGTCAGTTGTTTTTATGTATCTTCAAGGCATTAATGAACAGCAAAAAGTTGACAAGTATTATGTTAATGCAAATTACGTTAATGCAAATCCAAGAACAGTTGGTCTTGTTACGGCCAGATGGCGCCCATCACATTCATCAAGATATTAAATTATTTATAGTAACAAATGTATATACGGTAATTAAAATATAGTCAATAAAAAAAATATATACCTTAAAAGATCTTACATTACATTGAAATCACACTTGGACTCACCCATCCACCAAAAGCCTTCTCCAACTCACAAGCAACAGCCAAACATAAATGATCATTATATTTATTGGCCACAACCTGGATACCAACAGGTAAACCCTTTTCATTTAACCCAAGAGGGATGTGAGTTGCAGGTAAGCCCAGAACATTGAATATAGCAGTGTAGCAGAAGTTAAAAGGCATAAACAATGGCTGATGATGGTATGGAGCAGGTCTAGGGTGAGTTGGGTACAAGAAAACACCATCTGACCCTAGCAACTCATCAAAATCTTTGACTAATTCAGCACACATCTGGACATAAGATTCGTACTTTGAGTGGCCACTGACGAAGTTTTCGAATATTCCTAGACTGAGTGCTGGCAATGTGTGATTGGAACAGCGGAAAGCCCATTTCACTATTTCCCAGTAACAGTTTAGTTTTCCCTGTTGAAAAAGAATTTTAAAGTATTCTTATAGTTTTAATTTCATTGGCTTTACCTTTCTATCGGTTAATTCTTCAGAGAACGTCGGAGCGTTGGCACCGGCCATCAGATGAGACCAAATTTCAAAAGATTGCTTCAGTTTGGTTAAGTTGGCTAATTTTGGTGTGATTCCATAAGCAGACTGCAAATGACCGAGTACATTGCCCATTGCCTTGTGGACATCAACGTGGACTTTGCTGATCATCCAATTTCCACCATCATTGGTCATGTAGTAAAACTTGAGTGAGGTAATGTCAACCTAAAATTAAAAGCATTTGGTTTCATTGTTTTTTTGTTTTTTTTTTATTATTATTTACCTTTTTATCAAGTTGCAATATATGCAAATTCTCATGAGCCAAAATTTTGAACATCGGTAGCATGTCTGTAGCGTAGCGGCAAAGTGGACCGGAGACATTATACCCTTGGATCTCACCACATGGTTGTGGCAATTGCCCATCAGTATTAACAAGACCTAAAAATTTAAATTTAAACTAAATTTTTCTTTTCATATTAAATATTAATTCAATGACACCTGTTGTAGGTTTATGACCAAAAACACCATTGAAAAAAGCAGGAATTCTAATACTCCCACCAACATCAGACCCAATGCCAATCACAGAACCAGCAGAAGCAAGAATAGATCCCTCACCACCTGCAATTAAACACCAACACTCATTTTCTCACACCTAAAACATAATTCTTACAACAAACCTGAACTGCCACCAACAATTCTAGTTGAGTCATAAGGATTTCTTGTAATACCATACACATTATTCCCAGACTCCCACCACATACACATTTCCCCAATATTTGTAACTGCTATAACTATAGCTCCAGCTTTTCGCATCAACCTCACAGTATCAGCATCTTTATCAGCAATTACATCTTTACGACTGTATAAACCAACTGAATTATGAAGACCTGTAAACAACATAAATCATTAATAATTTCCTGTGAAATCATTTATTTACAAACCTTCAACAGCAATGCTTTCTTTAGTTGTGAATGGCACTCCTAGGAAAGGAGTTTCTTCCTCCAACTGTTTTTCAGTCTTCATCCCTAAAGCTAACAATTCATCAACCTTTCTCGCCTCTTCCCTAGCTCTGATAAAATCATCCTGAACAACTGCATTTACTATTGAATTTACATCGTTAATTCTCGCAATAAATGCTTCAATAACCTCAGCACTTTTTAACTAAAACAATAATAATAAAGTTAGAAATAAAACTCTACACAATCTTCATCTATTATTCTACCTTCTTTGACCTTATTTTAGCCGCTAAACTACACGCACTTTCCAGCAGAATTTGATCCGTTATTGGAGGAAGTGGTTTCTTATTGTTTTTGTTTAGTAGACCGAAAATGAAATCAGTAGTGCAGTCCATAATGAAATGGATAAAAGCAGCAATGTGCTGAAAAAGTAATTTCCACTTACAAAAAATACCTGAAATAAAATAAGTTAAAAGTTTGACTTTGAGTCGTGAATTCAACTCACTCTTAGAGCGCTTCATTCAATGCGGTTCAGCCTTGAATTTGATATTTTTTACGAAAAAAAAAAAAATGATAACAAATATCTGAAAAGTTCAGAGAATGCCAAAACACTGCAACTCAGCCAAGAGATGTTTTTTTAATAAATAGAATTCATAAACATGTGATTATTGCTGTTTCCTTTCTTATCAAGATCTAACCACAATTGATGAGCAGTTGCAAGGATGTTGCAAGAATTTAATTTCAGTATATTTCCAGTTTATATTTACCGTTTGTCCAAATGCTGTTCCACCAAGTAAAAGTAAAATAATAAATTTAAAAAAAAATGAAATGTGTTGAAACAGATGCCATCTAAACCAGATGTTTTAGATACTAAACCATTCAATCAAATACTAAACAAATAGAATTTTATTCCAAAATTTCACAACCACAATATTACAGTTGAAATTTAATGTTGAAATTTTTCCAATTTTAATTTTAATTTTAATTTTATAAAGAAGCACTCAAGATAGAAGTGGGACACTTACTCACATCTATAAAATTTAATCAAATTTTGTGAACTAAAATCAAGTTTCTCAAAATTTCTGTTATTTTTCATAACAACGCCTTGCCATGTACGATTTCACCACGAAGTTATTTGCATATTATTATTTAGATTAAATTTGACATTTTGACTCTTGTTTAATGCAATAGGAATATACTTGTGCTCGTTACATTTTGCTAACACAATTTCATGACATAATTATCATTTTCAGTGAGTGACATACTTCTGTTAAATCAACTAACAAATAAATGTGTCTGATTGTGCGAAAACAATAGCATTTAGCATTGCTCTAAATCTGTAGCTCAACACTTTGAACCATTAATTAAGTACTGTAATTTTAAGTGCATCAAAGTATTCATCAACTTAATCCTAACAACACCAAAAAACAAACAGAAAATTTTATAAAATAGCACTGGGACTTACCCAGCCACCGAACGCTCGTTCCAATTCACACGCAACAGCCAAACATAAATGATCATTGTATTTGTTGGCCACCACTTGGATACCAACTGGTAACCCGTTATCACCGAGTCCTAAAGGGCAGTGGGTTGAGGGCAGTCCGAGAACGTTGAATATAGCGGTGTAACAGAAGTTAAAAGGCATTAGTAATGGTTGATGATGGTATGGCGCGGGTCGAGGATGAGTCGGATAAAGGAAAACACCGTCCTCTCCTAGTAATTCATCGAATTCTTTCCCAAGATCTGTACACATGTTCATGAACGATTCGTATGATGACGTTTCCCGTCCTGAGAGTTTCTCTATGAGGCCAAGACTAATGGCTGGTAATGTGTAGTTTGAACACCAGAAAAACCATTTGAGTAATTCCCAGAGACAGTTCACTTTACCCTGAAAGAGTTTGAGATTTGATTAGGAATTTGAGGGTTAATGTTGTTGTTAATTTTAGGTTAATACTTTTCGTTCTGATAATTCTTCCGAAAACGAGGGTGCGTCTGCACCGGCCATTTTATGTGACCACATGTCGAGGGAATATTTCATATTTGTAAGTTCTATTTTTTGAGATTTGATCCCGTGTGCTGTTTGGAAATAACTTATAACCTAAAAAATTAAAAAAATAAATTAATTTCAAAATTAATTAATGTAAAACATAAAATAAAAACAAAATTCTTTACTTTTCTTAAGGCTTTACTGACGTCAGGGTGGACTTTACTGACCAACGGGTTCCCACCGTCATCACTCATGTAAAAATACCGTAACGATGAAATGTAAAC
>JAQFZP010002799.1:0-12289 GCA_034695745.1 Geophilus truncorum | reverse complement strand
AATAGAGATTTTCGATGTTTGATTCAGTATTTGACGTGTCTCTATTCAAAATTGAGATCGATGGTGTAATTGCAAATTACACAAAAATATTTCGAGTTTCGACTGTTGGTTAATTATTTGATGCTCTCTTTTGTAGATTTTATCCGTCACATAAATGGTACGTTTGGAACTGGAAACGTTAGTGACGTAAATGAGAGAAGGGAGGGGCCGGGAGGGTAAGAGGTGGTGGGGGTGGCTCTCTCTGACGGCAGCTACGTAGACTAAATACGTTTACTAAATTTATGAGTAATTGAAACGTCGAACCCTGTCTCCTTTTCAGGAGACGAAAATCCATTGGTGTTAAACAGCAATAATTCGAACTCTATGTTGATCTGATGTCAACGAAAATGGATTGAAATATATCTGGAATTTGATGACTAAAGATTTTCGTATCTCAATGAATTTATTAGACAAATTGATTTAGACTTTATCTGCTTACGCCGAACCACCAATGTGCCTGTATTTCTTATTGTTACAAATATCATACAAACAATTCTTTTGGCTCATTTTGTCGCTAAAAATTAACGATTCGCATTCGCGTAATGAAATCTACTTATTTCAAATGTTTATGAAGATGCTTATCGGTGATTGGCTTTATTTAAACTTTTTAAAAACTTATTTCAATTCATATGCATTTATCGATCGATAAATTAAAATTATTTTGGAGTGTTTAGCCAATTAATAGAAGTTCTTGAAGCCCAATGTTTCTTTGATTCAAACTTGTTTTGTTGATTTTTGGACGAATCTTGAAGTTAAAAGAATAAAATCGTGTTTCTCAGTTGACATTCTTGCGTGTTTGATAAAATCACAGGATTTGTCATAATATTGCTTTGGTGTTTATGGACTTTAATTTAACAGAAAGACGAATCTTGTTATCGAATTGTATGAGTAAATTTGTTTTGAAAAAGGTATATACAGTACAATACGAATAGATAGAGATGTTGTTGGGTTATTGGAAAAAAAAACTTGCATGGACACAAGGGGATGCGAAAATGTATGACAACATTGGTTCAGATGATGATTGATGAGAATGGTCATTTTGATTTTGTTCAATCTTTTTCGAGCGTTCTAATGAAGATTCGAAATATGTGATATTAAATTGTGAGTTGAAAACAACGTTAAAGTGTTCGTGATTGAGTGTTTTTATAGAATTTGTGCACTTTGATTTAACAATCCAAGCTTCGTTTATCATTTTTGGAGTGATTAACGCTAACTGTCGGTTTGCTTTATTTGTCTAAAGTCAAGAACTTTACATTAAAGACGTTCTAATTGTAAAGATTTTGGTATTAAGCATATAAGATAAAGATAAAGAAAAATAAATTTTAAAGCCCAAATCTTTTTGTGACCTCCTGTTAATATATTACGAGTATAGGCTTGTTTGCAGAAGGACCAATAGAGCTTACTGGTTATTTTGTTTTCCGTTTATTGCTTCTTCACTTTCTGTATTCTGGCTTTGATGAGATTTGGGGTTCTGGTTTTCTTTTCCTATTGTTTTCATGGTGTAAAAAATTATAGAATGACCGTATTTTAAATTGATAAATCAATAAAGTCAAAACTCAACACAAATTCCATAAAATTATGCAAGTTAAATATATTTCACAACGTTTGTATAACATAATCTTAATTTTTACAAACACATTATTTCAACAGAATATTTATGTACTAATCGCAATATCTATATAGACTAGTCTTCCAATCCAAAAAAATAATTATTGTAATCGCCAGTGGCTACTCTGGCCATATGCCATCTGCCACACAACAAAGAAACGAAAAAACTCAGGACCCTAAAATACTTAATTAGATAAAATCAATGGCAAAAAAAAAAAAATGAATTCAAAACCTTAAAAAGAAAGATTAAGGACCAGTTGCACCAATGAAAGTTACAGTTAACTAGAGTTTAACCAATGTTAAAAAAGTATTGTTAAACTCAGCTTAAATTTTAACGTTTGTTGGTGCAACTGTGCATAGGAGAAATAGCACCCATATAAAAGAAGCAAAAATATGTATTTGCAATTGTCACATTGTCAATTCTATCACAGCTAAATATAACCTGTCATAGCAAGTGAAAAAGTAGTAACAAGTGAGAAGCACCTGAATGAGATATGATAAGAACCACATTAAATACCAAAATGCACAAAAATAAAAGTTTCCAGCGGATCAAATACAATTACTGTAGTAAAAAACTCAATGCTTTATATGAAGGTTTTCATGCAGTTTTGCCAAAGAAGATTTCGTCAGCATTTAATCAATTTGAATTGGAACTTCTGCTTATCTGGCATTTAACATATACAAATGTAAATGTTAGTGACTTCAAAGCCAATAGTAAATACTTTATGTATAAACCATTTCAGATTACTGTATTGTGATTGTGACTTGTGCTACTATTCATCTTTGAAAAAATGCTAATTTTAATGAAAAATACCTATCATCTATTAATTAAAGTCAAATGAAAGGCATTAAAATAGCAACTGTATTTTTGAGAGAATAGATGACAGAGGCCAGGAGAAGAATTACCGGTACCGGTAGATGAAATTAATTCTTACAAGTTAGTACAACAAATGCATTTCACAATACCAAAACCACATAAATGTAAGAAGTACCTACGTTCCATTACAGAATGGTCGACATTCGAAACCAATGTACAGAATGACCATCTAAAATTCAAATCGTCTTTAATAGTCTCAAGTTTAAAACAAAAAGTAGTTAATTGAAAAAACTGAAGCTGATGATGCAACTAATCATTAAGTAACAAAATTAAAAACTTTTTTATGAAATACTGAATTAATCAAACATTCAGTTCTCATTGCATGTTAAAGCCAGCAACAAATTACATTTACACAGATTAGGTTGAGATCTCTGCTCTAAACATTAAAAAGATGCATACGGTACCGTACTGTAGTTTAAATGAGCAAATATTGAGTACCGGTACCAGATAAAAGAGAGATAATGGAAGCCCAGCAATTCCCCAATAAAACAACTATTTATTAGATGCAATTAAGAGTCTATTAGGTAACTGATTGAACGCAAGCTACTGGCATGTGTAGTAAAAAGAAAATTTTTAAATAATTTCGCCTACAAGTATATGCATATATGCAAATCACTTGATACTATGTTTTAAGATATTTCAGAAGTTGCAAATAAAATTCAAAGTGATTATACAATAAATACCGATTACATTATCCATAAAATGTGACATAAAAAAATCTTTTTTGGTGTCAACAGCTTGCAACTGAACTAGCCTATGCTAGTAATACAGAAATTTGTGAAAAAATCAAGATTTTATTCCCAATGACCCAATGGTCAGCGTGTGGTGATTTTTTAGTTATTATTTAATGTCACAAGTAAAAGAGAGAGGATTCCAATTAATTAAAATATTCCTCATTCAGTTCATGAGATGATGAAATAAAAATCACTAAAGGTTTCCTGTTAGAGCCTCCGACAGGAACTATGACGCGATGTACGCGTTACTTTTAAGTGCTGATTGACAGGCCCTAAGTGCTTTACCCGCCCAGACGTGGAGGGTTGAGTGCACACAGGTGCCGTAACTAAGGTAATATGTCGTAACTAAGTGCCATATTGGAGGAGTGGCTTAGTTAATGCCACTCCAAACTAAAACTATAAAAGAAAGACAGAGCTGGTCTCTGGAGCTTTTTTGGAAAACCAGTCATCGCACTACACATCTCTTCGAGACCCCGACTTTAAGTCAACCGACTTCAAGTTATTTTTGCCGCCACGGTGAAAGTTCATCTCTACGAGATATTGTGCCTGTGACATCATTCCTGAGAATCACCAAGTGCTAGAGCCACCTTCGACTTGTAAAACACGAAGTTGCCGGGATCCAACCAGACGTTGCCATTCCGTAACAAACAAAAGTCATACGCTTAGTGATTCTGATCACTAGAAAGCGTTTGTAACTGTGAGTAAAACTCTTAAGTTAACCCGATATTGACAATCGATTTATGTCACCCGAGTTTAGTCTACTAATTTGTGTCTCGAGTGTAAACCACTCGAAAGTAAGTGAAGTACACTTAGTGAAATTAGGGAAAATTGCCACACTGCCCTCCGCTCAGAGAAATTCTCTTGGAGCAGTTTATTTAAGCCTTTTGTCCCATTTCAGTTATTTAGGCGCGAAGCATCATTCTGTCCGCCGAGAATCTTCCCGCGCACGACGAGTCGAACTGACGTCAGTCCTCGTCCCACCATTTTCGTTTATTACTATTATCGTTTCTTTGTACGTAGTCTTAGTTTTGATACGAATAAATTACTTATGTTCATTTCTTTAAAACTTGCGTCCTTTGAGTCATTTGTGAATAAATTGTTGAATTCAGTGTACCGTACCTGAATAATTCGGGATCACCGTAAGACTTATTAAGTTAAGCAGGGGCTTGCTTTACATTATAAAAACCCCTAGACAAACCATATTGGTTAGTAGTTAATTAACCGAATTAAGAAAAGTTAAAACAATTCCACAAGCGACAAACAATAACAACAAAAACATGAGCGAGATGCTTTTCTAAAGTTGTCATCATGACAGTTTATTATCTGTGTAACACCATTCAATCAAAATAAAGTATTAGAACCAAACATATGGTAACCTATGGTAGACATTTGTGTGAGACGAAACAAACATCTACATTAGAAATCAAAGTCTAACAACTAGAATATTTTAATAACTACATTTGTTCATTTCTCAATTTAAAAATTTACAGAAAAATATTTTACATCTGCAAATGTCAAGATGAACAAAACGTAAAGATACCAGTTCAATAAACTAGCATTGTATTAGATAAAAAATGGGCAGAGACTAAAAGGAGGAACCTGAGGAACAAGAAGATCTTGTCGGTAGTTCCAAAACCAGCACAGCAAGAAACCCAAACCAAAGAAACTCAAACAATAGCGCCTTCTACTGTGTACGTTACATCCAATGAAACATTTACTTTCTGTTTTTTTTCACGTTTCTCTGTTCCATGAACAAAAGAACATTCAATTTCCAAAATGATACAAGCAGTGGCCATTACCAGACGAGTTGATCACAAACTACTGTGGCATGTATAAAAAGCAAATTTATACTACTGTAGCTATCCATAATGCAAATCATTTAACAAACAATATTCCATTTATCTTTTTACCACATTTTAGAAATTAGAAAAAATAGAAAAAAAAGGAAAGAATGAAGTTAAATGTCGCCAGCAGCTACTCTGGCCAAATTTTAGAAAATCGTTTGTCTCTCAAAACAATTGTTTTCACCAATTGTCGAAATTGAGCACAATGCCACAAAAATTATCTCAAATACAAAATGAGATAAAAACTTCTTTCGTCAAGCCAAAGTTAGTTCAATCATTAAATTTTTATTGCATACAACTCTCAAGCATTCAACCATTTTCAAACAAGTCATGACGTTTATTTTAAAATGCCACAGCATAAAGATTGCAAGAGAGACAAACCGTTATTAACACTATGAACCAACATTAACAGAATGTTGAGAGAAAAGGAGGAGTAATCATCTAAGATCTCAAAATAGTGAGTAGCCAATAATCAATAACAAAGACAAAAACAAACACAATAAGCCAGTTGCCTCCAAATAAAACAATGACGTCAAGTAAGCCACTAGTACTGACAATATTTAAAAATTAATTTTTTTAAATATAAAACCGAACATGTAAATCATTTTTATAACTTACTGACTCAAACAGATATTTTCAGCTACAGAAAACAGTTATTTATTTATTATGACTTAAAAAAAACTTTCTTTCAACAATAAATTTGTCTTCAGTGACAAATATGATGAAAATATTATCATTTTTAGCAATAGTTTAACAGATCTTAAGAAATCACAAAATGTACCTACTACAAATCAAAGAAAAGAACAAGTAACTGACTTGCAAATGTAATACTATTATAGAAGTAATGGCATGGACATTATATACAGTAAATGCTCTTAAGAATCATTTAAAGAATCAACCTACAAGAGAAGTATTAAGTGTATGTTGCTCTGATGAATGAAAAAGTTTCCAATAACAATGCTTGTTAAAATGCCTCTAACTGATTCCCAAGGATTAAGTAAAAATATTTTAGAGGAAGAGGATAAATTTGCTCCATACTGTATTTGTCAAAAGAAAACTGTGAGAGAATTCTGTGTACTGAAATAAAGAAGCAAATAATACTTTATGTGGCAAAACACTAAATCAATTAAGCATTTGATTACTCTAAGAACGAGTTCAATGAAATTGATAACAATGAATAAAAGCACTAATTTTTACAACTGCAAAAACAGATAAATAAACTGAAAGTGTAGAAAACATAACTACAAATTGTTCTCTATTAAATATTATCAGTCAATGCTTGTTATAGAAAAAGAATTTGCGGTTACTCGAGCAGAAATCTTAACTCTACATCAAAGTTTTGGTAGAGAATGTACCTGACTAACAGTTGCCAAGAAAGATACTGCAAAATACTACAAATACTGCACTTCAGATACCGATCTTAAAAATAAGATTTTATACAATAAATGCAACATTTTTTATTAAGAGAAAATAAATTTTGTCGGATGTTCAATGTTGAGTAAACTGACTCCTCATAATTTAGCTCACAAGTCAATGCTGTCAATTTAATCTCGAGTCTCCAGAAACACTTCAAACATTTTTGTCTAAATTTTGCAAAATTTCCAGCGACTACTCTGGCCACACTGGACCTATACCACGAATTGTATTCGTTTTCTAAAACAATAACGCTTATCAGTATACTGATAACCCAACTGTCTGCAAATTTCTTTTATTAATTAATACGAGGCACAAGTGTTGCCCCACCCGAAAGCAAGCTTGCATCAGTATCTCGCCAGTTTTAGCATCGAAGCTACACAAGACCGAAACTAACTCTTGAATTACAAATTAAAAACTAGTTGTAAGTTTCAAGGGAAAAAATCTCCATAATGCCATAACTAACCATTACGGTAGTTAAAGTCACAATCTGAAAAACAACATTTACCATTAGAAAGTATTAGCAAATGCAGTCAAGTAAACGTCTAGCTGAAAACTTCAAATTTCAAATAACACGGTTATGAAAAGCAAACCAACTGAAAGAAAAAAGTATAGGAAAACTGATAATTTAACAGATTTATAGTTAAGACTCTATTGCGCAGTTGCACCAACAAAAGTTAAAATTTAAGCTGAGTTTAACAATACTTTTAACATTGATTAAACTCTAGTTAACTTTAACTTTCATTGGTGCAACTGGCCCTGAGAGTCCTGTTGACACAAGTTTTGATTGGAAGAAATAATATGCAGATTCACAAAAAAATCCATATCGTATATAGAGCACACTAATTCCATAATTTCTACCTCATGATACGGTAATTCCAATAATAACTATAGCAAAGATTTACACACACGTGACCACCGGGATTCAAGAGTGACGAAATATACTGATTTCTAACAATATCTATTCAGTTTCTCAAAGAACAACTGTTTGGAGGGTCGGACCCGTATCGAGTGCACATCTGTAACTCGTGTGGGTTGATAATCATGGCAAATTTGCACCAAAACGTCTTCCAGTGCAAGAATTGTAAAAACAGAACTAAAGTTTCTCAAGTGTGCATGCAAAATTTCCATTGTTTGCCAATAAAGTCAAAGTCTTGACGCTTTGTTATAGTTGGACTGACTTTGACTTTAGAGGGGGTATAATTTGATCGATCAGTTTCACTTCACTTGATTCAACCTTGATCAACCCACTCCCACCTTTTTTAAGGAAGTGACGAAAAGTAGGTCATTATTTGCTCACCCCTTTTACTCTCCACTCCCTTTTACTGGGCAGCCTAACCAAAAATGTATAGTGAGATTTTAAAAAACAGAAAATTTGCAAGAGCTATAACTTCATTACTCGGTATTAATAATTATTTTAAAACCAAATTTGGGCAGATAATAGATCATTACTATAACCCAAAGTCCAAAAAAAAATTAATCGTTTAAGAAAAAATTGTTTTCCTTTTCACGTTTGGGTTTGTAAGCAACCTGTTGCTACATTTCTCATAATCGAAGAGTTAATTTATTTTTAAGAAACAAACATTGTAAACATAGTACAAGTACTTATTGGTAATTTTAAGACATCATCTTGCATTTGACACAAGTCCAAATATGAACAAGTTTAAATATTATACAATACTTACAATTACATAATTTCAAAAATTTTCCAATCTAATATCCACAAAATTTGCCACAATGAGATCTAAAGACCACAAATAAAAGAAAAATCCAAGAAAACCCAGAAAGGCTAACCAAATTTAAAAGAACAACAACAGTTAATGGGTGAGTAAATAAATATTGCTTAATGTCGCCAGAGGCTACTTTGGCCATACACGACCTGTCACAAATTTGTGACAGGTCGTGTAGGTCGTGTATGTTTTAAAACAAATACTGTATGACATAAGTCCAAATATAACAGTATATATATATCAAACTTCGTAAGTTCTTTTTATTCCAAACTCCATCTTCTAGATCCGTAATAACAAAAAACAAAACTCAAATTCTTTTTATATTTGAACAAAAGCTTCGATTCTTCTCGACGAAATGCAAGAAAAAAAGAGACGAAATCGGCCTATTAACCCAACTACCACCAGAAGTCTTCATTAACTTGAATACCACAAAATTAGAATTTCTGAGAAAATTTCACGACAACGAAGTTGAAAACAATCCGAAAATAATTTCACGAATAACCGAATTATGCCTCCTAAGTAAAAGTAATACTGTACATATCATATGTATTACTTACGAAAAATGTTAAATTGAATATGCCTCAACGACATTCAAAGACCACTTAGTTTTCTAGAATCAAGTTATTTTTTAATTTTAATTTCAAATTTCCCCACCAAGTGTTTACATTTTTATTTTAGCCACCAGATGGTGTTGGCGCTAACACGCAACAACATATATAGTACGTATAGTACGTATAATCGGTCACTTCACTTTAGTTTTAGACCTTTTTGACTTTTCATTTACTAAAAGAAGTTCGACTAAGCTACCTTTACAATAACATGCCGTTGATAAAAACCGTGAAACCCCTTAAATACCTTTGTTTACAAGCCGTTGCGAAAGTAGTTAAGAAGCAGAAAGACGAAGCAGCCCAAATTCGTAAGTTGTTATTCCCAATTTCTAAAATGTACACACCATAAAATCTAATTTCTTTCAGCTGTGGCTCTCCTCGACGAAATTTACGAAAATAGATTAGAACTTGGACTTTTCGTAAATAAAGGCCTAGATAAAGTCTTCATTACCTCAAATACAAAAAAATTGGAAAATGTGAGACAATTTCACGACGAAAACCAAAACATTTCGGTAGTTATTGAACGAATAGTCGAATTATGCCGTGTAAGTAAAATTAAAATATAAATTACCGTAATTAAAATAATAAAATTTTATTAAAATTTAATTCCAGAACCTCCGCCATTTTGCCTACACCTCAATGACCATTGAACCCAACACAATTGCCCAAATAATCAACAACAACCCCAAACTCCAATTCCTCGACTTAAAATACAATGCAATCACCGATTTGGAGTTAGAATTGATCGCCAAAACCTGCCTATATCTCACACATTTGGACATTTCAAACTGCGCGAAAATCACAGACGTCGGAATTCGTCATTTATGCACCGAAAACACGAAACTGAAGAATCTCAACATCAAGTACACGAAAGTCACCAATTCCGGTTGTTTATTCGCATTGAAACACCTACCAAACCTAACCAACATTACGTACCACTATATCATAACCGTCGTAATATCCAGAGACAATCAGAACGAATCCCTAAGTGACGTCATCAAAGACTTTAACATCGAAATCGATAAAACCGAACACTTGAAACCACTCTCAACGGCATTTCCGAATTTGTCTAAGCTCTGGATTAGTCTACAAACGCCCAAAGTTATAACTTCATTAGCTGGATTCGATCAACTCCGAGAACTCGAGATCGGAAATTCTTCGTACAGAGCGAACGTAGGTCCCCATTTCAATTTCAACCAACACGTGATCCCGGCACTGCGAAGCGTAACCACGAATTTGGCCAGTCTCGCGCTGATCAACATCCAATCTGTAGATTTTAGAGTGATCGGGAAACTGTGTCCCATGTTGTTAAAACTGGTGGTAAAAACTAAAAATGTCTACAACGGTAACGCCAATGACGAGTTATTGGCCGTACCAACCGATCACGTTCCGTTTGAGTATTTGCAAGTTGTTAAACTGGATTTCGAAGAGATTGCTGAAGACGTTACGTCGCTTCCGGTCGAGCAGTTGGAGTTATTTCTGTCCAATAGCCATCGTTTGGAAGAGTTGTCTCTTAGCAGCGTTCCTGCGCTGACCGACGTGTTATTCGTGGAATTTTTCATTACTAATTCGTTGAAATATTTGAAATCGTTGATTTTGAAAAAGTGTGCCAATGTTAGCACCGGTTCGTTGATAACGGTGCTAGGAATGCACAACCCGTTGAATTTCGTACAAGTTATCAACTGTAAACTGATCAAAGTTTCAGTTTTGCAGAAATTTGTTGCAGAGAAAAATTTGGATGTTAAATTTATCTAATTTGTGATTCGCTTCTCGTTAAATCGTAAATTGTGTTTGAATTTTGTATTTTTTAAATAAATAGTTTCATTTTTAAAAGTCGTAATTGTTCAATTTGAATTATGGATTCCTAAAAAAAATTGCCAAAAAATAAAAAATAAAACAATTTTATATATTGCATTTAGTTGAATCACCGAAATTTCATGTGGAAAATTATAACTTGTCAATTTCTTTAAATCACTTCAAATCTTTTATTAAACTGCCATACAAATTTGTATATCTTATCACAACATTCTAAATTACGTAATCACCATTTATTTAAATAAAAATATCTAGTTGCATTTACTCAATTTCAAAATAGCATAAACATTCCATAAAAGTGACTGTCCGAAAATCCACAAAAGTAAGAAAGTAGTAATGCTTAAAGTCGCCAGCGATTATTAGTCAATCAATCACAAACCAAGTGAAAACAGCAGCAATAAAAAAATCCATCGTTGTTAAAATACTGAAAGACAGTAAAAATCAAAAGCCTTACACTTGTATCTGTATTGAATATATTTTAATACAGTATACGGTATTTCAACAAAACAAAACTAAGAAAGTAAATATAACTCAAATGCAAATGAATAAAAAAAAAATATCAACCTTTGTGTTGTATTTTTGTAAGAATGCACAGTAAATAATAAAACCAAATTGAAACATCAATAATAGAAAATTTTCCAAGTGATATTTTTCAATGCCACGTATGTAAATTATCATGCGGCCTGACGCAATTAAAAATATAGTCTCATTGAATTGAATAATATATAAAAATAAATAAAAATGCCAAACAATGTTAAACTGAATAAAAAACAAATTTAAACCGTAGTCACAAAATAAATTACGGTAATGAAATAAAGACTTAAATTTCGATGTGAAAAGCAGAGAGAGAACAAACAACAGCATAAATATGGCAGCCATTACGAAATTATCAACCAACCTAACCGAATCCGTACACAAAACTACTGCAAACAATAAAAAAAACCTACTGCTAAACAAAGTTATTAATCACAAAGCTTCTAAATTAATCATAAAAATAATTTTTCAGGGAAAATTCAGGAAAAATTCGAGCGATAAAAGAAAGACTCAGACTCGATGACTACAGCACAACACAACCGGAAAAGAAAGTCAAAGACATGTGGGATAGATGACGTAAGAATGTGATCAATACCGCGACGCCTAACGATAAAATTCAACTTTCAAATCGTCACAATTCCATTAATTACTAATTCGTCATTTATTTCTCATACTTTTGTTTTTATCTTTCGGCAGCTGTGATTTGGTGTCATTGTCATCGATTTCAATTAATTGATTAAATTGTCATTTCGTTTATTTGATTTTTCGCTTTGTCTAAATTGTGATAAATTAATAACGATGTACAAACGTACGTACAAAACAATACAAAAGAACGATTTCATGATAGAATAAACCGTACTAAACACATGTTTACAAATTATAAATCAAATTCTTTTGTTAATTACGACTGATTTCAATATCTCAGTTCCATTCCATTCGTGTATATACCGTAGTAAACGAAATTTGTAGTGCTGAAACATGGACGATAATGCAGAAATATACAAATTATGGCGACTTAGAAAAACTGTAATGCAGTTGTGCCATGACAGAGGATATTTGGTCACCCAAGACGAACTTGATCAAACCG
>JAQFZP010002798.1:0-12290 GCA_034695745.1 Geophilus truncorum | reverse complement strand
CCGATCGAGCCATTGGATAACTTTGCAACTTTGCAATGGCGCCCGCAAAGAGGAAACATGTGGCCGATGCTAAAGTCGAAAACGTGATCACTGTCGAAGATCTAACCAAGGTAAATTAATTTTACTACGTTTGATTTGTAAAGTTAATAAAATTCATTTTGTTATTTACAGGCTTTCGATATCGATATAAAAAGGCCACTTGATAATGAAGAAAGTGAACTCGAGTCGGATGAAAGTGACACTAGCAGCATGTATTCCGGATTAGAAGATGAAGAAGATTCTGGTGAAGATTCAGACGAAGAGTCTTTTGAGGACTCCGATGAAGAAGCTGCTAAAGATTTAGATAAGGGACAGGTTGATGACGAAGAATCTGTCAATGTAGAATCATCATCTGTTACCGATGAAGACTTGGAAAAAGAGCAGAAAGATAATGAGGAAAATAAAGAACAGGATAATGATGATGATGATGAAGAAGTTGAAGCCCAGAATGATGATGATGAAAAAGATGAGGAAGGTGACTTACATTATCTAAATTTGTCTAAAACCGTGAAGAAAGAACGAAAAGAAAGCAAGAAGCAATCCAAAAGTCAACCAAAAACACACAAAACGAAGAGTATCGAATCTAAAGTGAAAAGTAAAGGAAAAGCATTAAAAACGAAGAATGCTGAATCTAATACTAGTACTACTGTGGGCCCAGTAGCAACAGTTGACGAATACGACTTTGATTCTTCAGATGAAGAGGTTGCTTAATTAAATAACTAAATCTTAATTACACTTATGCCCAGTTGCACCAACAAAAGTTAAAATTTAAGCTGAGTTTAACAATACTTTTAACATTGGTTAAACTCTAGTTAACTTTAACTTTCTTTGGTGCAACTGGCCCTTAAACATTTTTTTTTCTTAATACAGGATATTCGCAACACTGTTGGTAATATTCCAATGGAATGGTACAACGAGCTTTCACACATCGGCTACGATTGGGATGGAAATAAAATCGTGAAACCAATAACGAAAGATGAACTTGATAAATTTTTAACGAAGATGGAGGATCCTAACTACTGGTAAAAATTTACAATTATTTGTATTTTTAAAAAAAAGAAAATTATAAAATACATTTTACTTTACAGGAGAACTGTTCAAGACAAGCTGACAGGCCAAGATGTGATTCTTGCAGATGAAGATATCGACATCATTCAACAAATTCAATCTGGAAAATATCCTGATTCCTCTTACAATCCATACAAAGTATTACACTTACCAATTTTTAAGTGCTTAAGGTCATTTGTGACTCTTGTTATCTTTTTAAAACTAGCCTTGGGTTGATATTTATTCTCACGAAGTTGAAATCCAACCACTAACAAATCGATCGGAACATAAACGAAGTTTCATTCCATCAGTGAGAGAAAGACAACTGGTAACGAAAATATTGAAGAGGATTCGACGATCACAGAAGGAGCCGAAAAACAAAAAAACTGATCGCGAATTACATAAATTTTATATGATTTGGAATGACGATGAAGCGGTAACAAACTTTTTTTGTAAAATTTTTTTTCTGAGGTAATTTAAAATTGTTTTAATTACAGAATGAAATTTCGAGACGGTTGATGCATCACATTCCAGCACCGAAAATGAGACTGCCTGGTCACGCTGAATCTTACAATCCTCCACCTGAATACTTAATGTCGAAAGAAGAAGAAGAAAAATGGTTGGCAACACCACGGGAGGAGCGCAAAGCTCAATTTATGCCGCAAAAATATTCGTGCTTACGTCATGTTCCAGCCTACTTGCAGTTCATGAAAGAGAGATTCGATAGGTGTTTGGACTTATATCTGAATCCAAGAAAGAGAAGAACAAGAGTAATAATTTTACTATTATCAAACGCTTTTATTTTGTACTAAAACCGTTTTGTTTACTTTTAATTCCAGACGTATATTCCAGCTGAAGATTTGCTCCCGAAACTGCCTAAACCTAAAGACTTGCAGCCATTCCCGACAACTCTAAGCTTGGTACTCACTTTAAACGGTCATTATTTTCGCATGCAGTTATTTAAATATTTTTCATTAAACTTTAGATGTACAAGGGTCATAAAGACGCAGTTCATTGCATCTCTGTTGACCATTCTGGGCAATACTTGGCATCAGGCTCAGACGACAAAACAATCAAATTCTGGGAAGTGTCTACGAGACGTTGTCTTAAAACGATGATAGTCGAAGGAAGCGTTCAAAGCCTTGCTTGGTGTCCGAACGTGAATGTTTGTCTCATAGCTGCAACTATGTAAGCTGCAAAATTTGTAACGTGAAAACAGTCTAATTAATATATCCCCACTTACAGAAATAACCAAGTTTTGATTATTAACCCTGGATTTGGCGATAACTTGATCGTGAGCAACACCGATTCGGCACTTTCAGCGCCACTTCCTGTAGAAGCTACAGGAAAGTCGTCGATTGAATGGAAAACAGCAGAAGGAGACGAATGGGATAGAGGAATTCGCTTTATACTCGAACATCCGAAGGAAGTGAAACAAATCACGTGGCATGCGAAAGGAGACTACTTTGCGACTGTACTACCAAACAGCGGTAGTGCTTCTGTTCAGGTTCATCAACTTATCAAACGCCAATCGCAGCAACCATTCAGCAAACCGAAGGGATTGGTTCAATGTGTCTTGTTTCATCCAACGAAACCTTTTCTTTTCGTTGCAGTAAGAAATTTTTTTTACTATTTTAATTAATATAAGTAATTCAAATTAATAATTATTATTATAATTTTTTTAAATAGAACCAGAAGTCAGTTCGAATTTACAATTTAGTGAAACAAGAATTAGAAAAGAAATTAATCACAAATTGCAACTGGATTTCGAGTATGGCCATTCATCCGGGTGGTGATAATCTCATAACCGGAAGTCACGACCCCAGATTGTGCTGGTTTGATTTGGAGTTATCGACTAAACCATACAAAGCACTGAGACACCAGAAAGAATCTGTCCGACAGGTGGCGTTTCATAAACGTTATCCACTGTTCGCTTCGGCTGCTGACGATTGCAGTGTTGTTGTGTGTCACGGAAAAGTGTACAAGTATGTATTTAATCACGAAAAGATTCATTATTTTTTCATTATTAAAACGTTTTTATTTTTTTATAGTGATTTGTTACAAAATCCACTCATTGTTCCTGTCAAAGTTCTCAGGGGACACAGGAAAACAAATGATTTGGGTGTGCTGGATTGTCAGTTTCACCCAAATGCACCTTGGATTTTCACTGCAGGCGCAGATGGAAACATTTGTCTTTTTACTTGAAAAGTTATTTTCTTGTATATTAAAAAGAAATTTTAGAGATTATTTGTCTTAGTTTTTATTTAGTTGTATAAAATCACTGCAAAACTATTTTTGCTGCCTTTCCATCCACTTTAATTTCAACCCCATTCTTGAGATGAAAATCTCTCTTTAAATATGCGAATAAAAGATCTGTAGCGAGAAAAATCTACGAACGAAATAAACAATTGGAAATGGGGTTTGAAATAAAAAGTTTTATCACTTTACCTGACCAGTCGCAAACGCTAAATTGATACTGAAGTAGAAGTTGGAGTTGGCACTACCGGCGTATAACCATAAATATCTGGTGATCGGCATTAAAACTGTACATGCCAGGAAAATGCCAGTTATAAGAAATGCTTGCCGCATATCTAAAACGAAGATCAAAAAGTTATCGAGTAAAATTTTAATGTTAGATGTTAATTACGTCTTGATAAATAAGAGAACATTGGCAAAAATGCCATGTAAAAACCAACATCGCCAACACTTGGGTAGGATTTGAAAACTGCTGATAAACAACACAAAGCAAAGAACAGTAGCAGTGGATGTTTCCTGAAATATTAATTAGTTAATGAAGTATTTTTTTGAGGATAAATAGTAACTTACTGTAATCTGATGGCCAACGGTAGTAAATAGATAAATGCATTGATTTGGAATGTGCAAATAAAAAATAAGCGAAAGTGATCAAACATTTCCGTAAAAAAATACCAAAATAACCCAATGTTTGGCGATAAATCTGGTGCTAGTAATCTAAGCAAAAAAAAAAAAATTTAACAAATATTCTAAATATCTATAGTAATATACTCACAAAAATCCATAAATCGAAGATAGAAAATTCCAACTTTCCATCAATTCAAATGACAGAATAAGTAATCCAATGCACCACAAAGTAAACAAAAGCAATGTAAAAAGTATTGAGTTAATTGTTGCTTTACTTTTGTAGTTGGCTGGTCTAGTTCCTTCGATCTGAAAATTTATTCATTAAAAATAATGAATAAATATAAAATCTAACTACAGCTAAAACTATTTACTTCTGCAATGTACATGCTAACTGGCACTATTAACATTACTGGGTAGAAAGATTGGTAAGCAGCTAATGCAAGAAACCACGTTGCACCTAATCTTTGTCCTACAAATTTAGAAATGTAAATAACACATTTATTATTAACCAAATTCTGCGTTTTACCTCTCATGGCACAAACCAAACAGGCAGATAAAGCAAAGTTTGAAAAGACTGTCGTCGTCATGGCTAAGCAATTCATTATCACATAAGGGTTAAATAAATACCTGGAAAATATAAAAACTCTGTATAATTACTTTCTGGATGTATCAACACCCGAGTAAAATAAGTTGGCAAAATCTAACTTGCATCCAAATGACTAAGTTGGCTACAGCTTGTAGGTTTTTATGTTGGACTAACATCGTGGATACGTCTTTTGCATACGTGTGTGATTCATTTTTCTGCTTCGTTACCTTCAAATATATTTTATTGTATAAAAACTATAAAGTACCGTATTTAGTTTCCTTTTTTTTTTACCAACTCCTTAGCAAACTCATTTGCCACTTGGCCCAAACATAAAGCTGTTAGAAAGTCACAAACCTACGATTTTAAATAAATTTTAATTACAGAATTTAAAGAAAATTGCACGAACTTACGATAAAAATAAAGGGTATCCATGACTCACATTGTTGAATGAAGTATTGAAATATTACCAATCCTATTGGTGTCTTTGAAAAGTTAAAAGATGTTTTAATTTGCTGCAATGATTATGTACTCGCAAATTTACCTCGTGGTAAATGTCACCAGAATAAGGATCAACGCCTCTTTCGTGTAAAAATACTCCTTCTACAACTGCAATTCAAAATTGTTTTATTTTCTGTTTTTCTTTAGATTTAAAATATCTCTTACCCCGTTTCCATGAGTTCATTGGTGTTGAAACTTCAACGCATGATTTCAATAAAGCTGGTAAATTAGAATAAACTAAACAACAGCGAATGCCGATTCCGAGCACATGCAAAAACCAAACTTTGCCCGCCATTTTATTTTATTTTATTTTGAGATTTTGTGTCGCTCCGTAGTGGTAAAATGTGTAACTATTCATCTGGCGGTAAATTTAAATATTATTAAGAGATTTGTTTATGTGATTACAAAGTAAATAAAACTTTAAATATGTTTTTATGGAAAAGAGATTTTATTAGATAAATTGTACAGTAATCAAATACAATGTATTTACAATCTTTAGATATTTTTATTGTGATTTTGATCACCATCTTGTTGGCAAGAATAGGAATTGGACGAACTTGCATCATTATACGAATACACTTTCTAATGGCATTCAAGTATTCCAAGTATTCAATAGAAAATATTAATTATTGGTATAATTAAAATATAAAATTACTGACGTTTAAATTTATGTACGGGTACAAGTTCTGAGCTGCAACCCCGAATATTTGGTAAACGTGCACAATCATAAAATTCACAAGAGCAATTTTGGCTTTCATCTGTGTAATTAGATTACAACTGATAAATAAATTATGTACTATACTACATTAAAAAATTAAGAACTGACGAGTCTCTTATATTTATTTTTTCCTTTTGCCCATTCAAATCGTCTGTATATAATGTACGGTGCAAAAAGTTGAGATAATTGGAGAACTGCATTCATATCTGGACTTTGTCTACCTCTACAAGAAAGGGAATGCAAAGTCACAAGAAGATGTCGTAAAAGAAGATCCACGTAATAAGAAGCATTTTCTATTAATCTAATATTTAAATTAAAATAAAAAAAATTAATGTATTAATCTGCTTTTAACATTTCTTACTCACATAGGTATATCGTGCAGCATAAGTTCTGTTTTTGCTGCAAGTGGAAAGTGACTTTCAATGTGAAGTATGTTACCTATTTCAATCCAAAAACAGTATAATTCTTTATCAAGTAAAGGTTCGGGTAACTGTTTTAAGAAACTCTGTGAAGAAGTAGCTTGAATAATAAGTAATTAGCAATGACAATGCTTTTTTCTTTACTCTTAGAATGTATAAAATAGTTCTGACAGTGTAGTCAGATATGCAGAAAAGCCTCCCTTCAGTCAGTAAACTTTTCACTTCTTTTTTATCTACAACTTCTTCTTGCGAAAGCGTCATAAAATTACAACCATTCGTAAGTGGTCCTTGACGGTACAAGAATTGCAATAATCCCTGGAGAGTAAAATTACAATGCTTATAATATAAACGACGAATTAAACGTCAACCCACGTAAAGTCTCGGATTCAAATAGTGACCAGGCGAAACAGAAGACATCTTCTTGCCGAAAGGGAGTCTAGTTTTAATAATAAAAATATCTCTTTACTACAAAAAAAAAAAAACATAAAAATTAATATACTTTAAACACGGATCTTGAATAGCACTGTGTTGTCTAAGAAAGGGCGAAGAGACATCACAATTATTCCTAATAGTTAGAAGCTGATTTCTATAAGAATGGATATGTGAATTCACGATTAAAAAATGCAATTCTTATAAACTGTGAATATTACTGAGATTTTGTTAACTGCACAGGTTTTTCCGATTTCGGTCGAATGGTATGTACACTTTTTGATATCGACATGTTCAACTATTCGCGGGTCTTTTGAACGGTGTGGAAATGGAGATTGCCTCGTTTCTATGGTAACTGTCCAAACAAAATGGCGCAGCTGCACGTTCTGGACAACAAATTAAATTGCTATGGCAATGGTGTTGGCAGTGAAGTTGAACATTCTGAAATGAGTGAAGATCAACTCAGGAATTTAATTAAAGACACTCGGTATGATATAAATTAAAAATATTTCAATTTAGAAAACTCCTAATAAAAACATGACAATATACTGTATATTTTAAACTGTTTATAGAAAATCGAAAACTGTGGTTCTTGCAGAAAACATGTTGTTGGACAAGATTTTTGAAAATGATGAAAATTACGTTTCCCAACCTGTAACTGCAAAGCAATCAGTTTCTAGTTTTAAAGACGCCGATGGTGAAGGATTTGAAAAATCGAGGAGAAGGTCAACTCGCACTTCAACATGCACGTCATTGACAGGAACAAGTTCAGATGTGTTTAAATCATTAAGCTTCGAACAGAAATGTGAAATTGCTGCGATGAGCATCGACATATTAAAGAAGGAAATTGATCTGATGCGCAAACTGAAGGAAAGAGAAATCAATCAAATGAAAGTAATCAAACACAGCTGCAAATTAATTTTTCCGCACATTTTATTAACCGTATCTGCAGATTCAAATTGAGGAAATAGACGCGAGAAATGATGATGTAACGCGAGAAAAGGCAGTTTTCTGTACAATGGTAGTCAAAGAAGGAATTCATCCAATGACAGGCTTAATTCAAAGTGAAAAAGTCGATCAATATTTTAGCTGCATCTTAAAACGAAAGGTTGGACTTCCCTGTAAATAATTGATGAGCTTCGTTCATGATTTATTAAAATTAATTGAATTAGAATTTGCAGATTGAAAGATGCAGATTAAGCAACGAAACATTAAAGAATGAATATAAATTCTTAAAGAAGAAGCTGGATGATGACGACTTTAGTCCAATTTACGCATTGGAACACGAATTGCTTAAAATTGAAAACTCCGAATTACAAATACGATTTCGAGAGGCTGAAATCGAATTAATTAAAGCAAAACGGGAATTCCACAAAACACTTGAAAAACTGGCACAGAAGAAAGTAATTGCAGTAAACAGATTTTTGTTGTTTACAGCAAACTACTGTATATTTTGTTATTTTTCTAGTGTGTGCTTAAACTGAAGTGCATGGAACGTGAAGTTTTAATGAAAAACATTGAAAGAAGCCAAATAAAACTAGTTAAGCTAAATAGCGAGCTGAAAAGGTTTCATTTGATTTTTTAAAAATATTTTTATTTTCATTTACTGTATAAAGCAGATTGTTCCAACTTGTGTTCATTTCTAGGAATTCATCAGTTGTGACCTGAAAGCCAATAAATGGAACAAATTCGACGCACCCCAGGAGAGATTACCAACTGTGTATTTCGCAATCACTGCTGATAGTTTATCTGGAAAAGAGTGTAGTGGACGATGCAAGAAAAAAAAAAACACTTCATTTTTTTGACACACTGTATTACGCATATTTATTGAATCTAAATCATATTTAAAAAAAAACTTCAAGAAATAATTATAAGATAATAGTAAATGATCTCGAACGTTTTGTTACACTGTATGCAAAACTCACTGAAGTGTTACTGTATGATTGGTTGATTAATTTTAATAATTAATTAATTAATCAATGGATAATTCGTTTTCTTTTGTACTGCACCCATCTAATTTCAATCTTTACTTTCCTATAAAAATATGATTATTAGAAACATCCAATTCTAGAACTAAAAGAAATAAAATAAAGTTAAGAAAGCCTAAATTAAATCCTTTGCCTTATAGTTTTTTTTTTTTTTTTTTTTTGCTTCATTTTTTGCTTCTTTTTTTTAAAACTATTGCATTTTAACCTTATGTACAAATGTTTATCTACAGACATTTGAGCCTTTAATATTCACCAATGTAAAAGTGAATTTTTAACTAAATTTAATAAAAACTAAAGCTAAAAAAGGGAAATAATTAAAACTAATTTTAAAAGAACAAAAAAATATTCACAACATTTTTTTTTTTTTCGTTCACAGACTGAAATGATTATCACTTTTTTTTGGAAGACAAAACACAAAAAATTAAGTAAAATAAAAATATAACAACTTTCATTAATTAACCGGGACGCAATATTTATATCTGGTCTAACAGTAACCATATTGTTTTTTTTTTTATTTAAATACGGGCTAAATATAGCCCATATATAATAAGTATTTATTTAAATACTGTCAATATCTTAACAGTAAAGTTGTCTCAATTGCACTTTTCAGCAGATCTCTAACTTTTAAATGCCATAAAAAAAAATTAATTAAAATTAGTTTTTAAAGTAAATTTAAGATAAAACAAGATGGTTACTAAATTTCCAATAAAATTTCACAATTGAATATTATTATTAAAAAAAAACCCTTCAACAATCCTGAGAGAGCTAGTAATAGAGCACAATTTAATTATGATTCTTTATCAAATTATTAGTATTATTTTTCACTAAGCTGCCATGGCACATGTGGGAGAATTTTCTTTCAATTTGGTCCAAAAATGTCAAACGTTTATCACCCCTATTTCCTGAGGACACTTCCTGGAAACATTTTGCTCCCGCATCTCATCACATATTGCCTCAAACGAAATAATAAAATAAAAAAAAAGAAACAACTGGCGATTACAATTTTCAAGAAAAAAGATTCACAGTACCGTACTTAAAGACTTAAGTAATTGAAGGAAAAAATAATTACGCACAATATTAAATTCTCACTCTGAATTCTATTTCACAGTTCTATCACTGCTTTTAAGCCACAAATAAAATTATCTACAGAAAAATCTGTAATTTTTTTATACTTCAACTGTTTAAAACACAGTTGCAAAAATTAAAACAACGAATAACAAAAACAAAAAAAAGTAAGATCAAACAAACGAAAGAAACTCGTCATATTTACATAACTTTGATATCTTGTCGTCGTATTATATATGTATTTAGATATATTGGTACGTCTAAAATGTACTTTGTGAATATGTTGTTACACTCTGAATAAACTAAGTTTTTGGTTTTTGTTTTTTAGTTTTTTTTTTTTTTGTAAGCAACTTTCGTTTCTAAAAGCAGCTGAAACTGCAAATAAATAACAAAAAAAAACCAGTCATGAAAACATCCTTTGACAACTCTCGTGTGCAGAATCATTTCTTGACGATTGACTAAACTCGTTGCCCAGCTGGTCCATTCTTTCCTGAAACAGTGAGCACCAAGCCGTGTTCTTCTCCCTCCATAGACCGTGGAGGCCCTCAGGGGCGTGAAAAGTTACGCGTAGGAATCTGCAGAGTTGACTCACCGAGTCCAGATTCTTCGAAATCTCCCATCGGTGGATCTGTATCGATATCCTGATAATCTAGATCCTCCATGTTCTCCATCATGCCAGTAGTGGAAATGGTCGTTTCGATGCGCTTGATGGAAACGTGCTTGTCATCGGCTTGGCATTTGAAGACTTTCGTCAAGAATACGACGACGATGGGGATCAAGCTGCTTACAGACAGCAGAACGCAGATTGCTGAAACCCAATCTGGATAATGAACTTCTTGTGTTTCGCCCTGTTTAAGCAAAATAATTATTCAATTAAAACCATAATCAGAGTTAGCGTCAATAAATCAATTAACGAGTGACGCTAATGGTATAGTGCCAGTTTTAAGCTGTTTTTAATTCGACCGCGACTGACCTTGTGAGCATCCCATGCTGCGTATTTGGGGGGATTCTGAATTTTCGAAATTAAACTGCTCACGAATACAACAAACATTATCAAAGGACTGACAAACATCCACAAAACCTGCCAAACTATATTTGGCCGGTCGCCAACCATGTCCTCGATGTCATCGCAGAATCTGGCATTAGAAAAAAAAAATTAAAATCAATAACGAACATCACGCCACCGGTCTTTTAAAAAGGGGACTTACTTTCTACACCCATATACGTAAATAACGCCAATCGTTTCGAAAAACGCAATTAAAAGTAATCCCATAGATCCTGCGTAGTTGTCAAAAACAGTGACCCAATATTCACCGGCTCCGGTGCAAAAGATGAGGCCGACAAAGAAAGAAATAATGCATATAACACCTGCAAAATAAAAAAAATTAAAATTAAAAATTAAAAATCCAATTATAATATTAAATCCCAATTGGAAATTACCTGAAACTACTTCTTTTCTCACTCTAGAAATTATATTCATGTCGAAAATGTTGCCGACGACACCTTCAAGGGTACCGAACATACTCCCGAGACCCAGTGTCAAAAGCATCATAAAGAAAATAATAGACCAAAAGGGTGCGCCAGGAAATTCAACTATGGCCTGTGTAAATACAATAAAGGCCAGACCGGTTCCTTCGGCCGCCTGTACGAAAAAAGACAATGGAAGAACAATTAAGTTCTCTGTTTACTCAGAGTTAATTACTAATTGTTTACCTGATTGAGAAATTCTTGTAAATCACAAGTTTTCAGTCCGTATATAGTGGTATTGTCCATTTTTGAGACTATCTCGTTGTACTCGTCGTGAGTCAAATTTTCTACGTTGTACGTATTGTATTCGGGAAAGGTTAATAGATTTTCTATGTTCCTGTCATAAGGAAAAAGCAATTGCAATTTAATGTGAGTGTTTATTGTCATTTTTCAAGGTTAATACCAATCGATGCATTTATCAAAACTCATCGTGGCTTTAAAGCCCAGCACGGCAAACACAACTAGACACGAGAGTACTGAGGTCAAAGAGTTGACTATTGAAACGACGATCACGTCTCGTTTGCAATCGTTTTTTGGCGGGTTGTAACTTGAAAACGAAATCAGAGAACCAAAGGCCAAACCCAAAGAATAAAAGACTTGCGTTGCTGCATCTAGCCACACGGCCGGATCAAATAACCGCTCCAGCTACAAATACATAAAACACACCTTAAAATTAATAAAATTTACTTTATTAAGTTTTTTGTTAAAAAGAGAAAAAAAAATGTGATATTTTGGTTAGAGGATCAGAGGAAGTAAAATTAATTATTTTTTTAAATTTTATTTTCATGTAATTAATTTAATTCGCATTAATGTGTGGCATTGTTGCGAAGAAAGTGTAGTAATTGGTCGTCAAACATGTGCTTGTTCGCACGTGCGCAAGTTGTTGCCAACAAGCAATTCAAAGCCGAATACTCTTTAGTGCCAGACGCATCGATTACCAAGTATGTCATGTGACGTGCTTGCGGGTGTTTTTCCATGACATCACCGATCACACCCACCTTGGAGAAACCGCTCGATCAAAGCTCGTATTCGTACTGCGCATTAGGGAATGTCTTTTCTCCAATTTTAGTTTGCTTTACCAATCAATTATCTAA
>JAQFZP010002797.1:0-12290 GCA_034695745.1 Geophilus truncorum | reverse complement strand
TCAACTAACTATAAACGCCCCTTAAAATTAGCTTTTAATCGCGTTATACGCACTGCTTTTAAACTGACTCCTCGTTCCTCTATTACTTTAGCTTGTAATAATTATAACATTCTCAACTTTGAGAACACTATCCTCCTTGGTGATATTTCATGTATTGCTGATGCCCTCCGGGATTCCAATCATCCCCTCCATTTTATCAAAACTTTTTTCCGAAGCACGCTTGACACTAGAACTACCAGACGTTTCAATCTAGAACTTACCCAAAACATTTCTCCTTACCTTTCCTCCACTTTTCCTTACCGCTGCTTTAATAATTGGAATAATTTACCCTATGACATTAAATCCTCCATTTATCACTGTTCTCGTATAATTTGCATTGGTCATTGTAAACATTTTACCAAAAAACTCAAAATGTACTATCTTAAATCTCAAAAACTTTACTCCAGTGGAGTGCAACAAGAATAAATAAATAAATAAAGCTATTACCAGGCAACTGGTTGTCATAACGATAAACGATATTAAATAACGTCTTCTCTCCTACAGAAGTCATTGAACGTGTGAGACGTCTCTTATTTCGCTCTTTTAAGAGCCAGGGCCTGAGATAGGCCTGTTGTGTCCTTAGGTTCAAGGTAGCATTAAGGTGATTATTGTTACATTTATCCTTTATTGTTGTATTTCTTCTTTTGCTGTACTGGTTGCCATGTTACCAGGTTGTTTTGGCGAGCTTCCTTTGTAATCTATAAGCCATTAAAAGTCATGTGTGTTCATCTGTGCCCTTCCTTGCCATTCCTTTCCTGCGTACAGAACATTTGGTGCCGAAACCCGGGAATGAACCAGGGACCTGGCCCGACAAAGGCCTAACGCCACATTGGCGCAGTCTTGACAAATTTATCTGAGTTTTTGTAACTCTTCTTGCTGGGATCATCCCATCTTTAGTTAAACTTGTCGCGTGGTGGTTTTTGCCACTTCTTTTGCGAGTTTTGACCGTTTTTTTTCGGGTCGATTTGATATCGAGTGGTATTTCGAATCCACCGTTAGTTGCCGAGGTTTTGAGAGAATGCCGTTGACCATTCCACAACTGTTGAAACGCGCCGTTGCTATGGAAATGTCGATAATGGTGTCAACTGGTGCAGGGCAGACTGCGTTGCCCATAATCACAACCCCATGCTGGATGACAACCCCTATGCCAACTAATGCCTAGTTCACACTTGAACCACTTTTCTACATAACCTGCCAAGTTTCAGAAACACTGGTGTTCACACTTGTTCGGGTTTTCTACAAGTCTGAACAAAATGGCGGATCTTCTACAACTTAAAGTTGTAGAAGAGAGTTCTATAACCTGACGTCATTTCTCAAAGTCGCATTCATGGTTTGGCATGGTTTAGCAAAATGACTTTTATTTTTTTTTAGTAAAGTGTGTAAGAGCTCTGGGAAAACCGTTTCCTGTTTACAGGAAAGTCCTTTTTGCAATAATAGTATTCCTCTTTTTTTTATTGCCTTTCTCAAAATTGTAAAATGTATTTCAAGTATGTGCGATTGTCAATATTGATGTTTTAATTTTGCCAGCGGTTGCCATTTTCTTTTTATGTCTTGCAATAGATCTGTTAATAATTTTAATTATAATGTTACCGTAATAAAGAAATTTTGTGCTGTGAAACAACTTTTATTTGCTTGTGCATCTAACTACATTTCTAGAGCACTTTCCATGTTTTCTGGACGCGTTTTCTATTTTTTTTTTTAGATTTTTTATAATGAACTTTGATAACGTGGAAGTTTTAATTTTACACTTTTACTACATAATATTTAATGTAGTTATATTTTTTGTTATAACAGTAATTTAATGTTAAATATTTCGTATACACCAATCAACAAGTGTTTTTGTACAAGTTAGATAGGCGCCGTTTGTTGAAGTTGAAGATGAGGCGAAAGCAAGGCCCAAAGTGTGTCAAAGTGAGTCAAACCTTGCTTTATACTGAAAGCTGTTATTTTTTTTTTTTACTTTGCTTTTAACAAAATTGTGCAACTTCCCGTAAAGTGAAAGTGTTAAAGTGAACGAAAATGGCCAGTGTGGCTGAATCGTGAAAGCGATTATTGTATCTACAGTGGGAGCTTTCGCAGAGGAATGCAGATGTGAACATACCGGTAATTCTCGAAGTCTTTAGACGTGTCTTTCGTTGCTCTGTGCGAGCGAGGCCAAGGAGGCCCGACTGGTAGGCCTGACTGTCAAGCAAAGACATGTCAACTGGCGCAGTCGATCAGAGAAATTTGGAAATTTATGTGTTTTTGAAGTAGGAAAGCGTTTTCCTCGAGTCAATTCGCAGAGTCGTAGGAAGTTACGACTTCTAAGAGTTTGTCCGATTACGAGAAGTTGGGTTTTCTCGGGGGTTGTGTAACCTTAAATTCGAATACATCGTAAAGGCTTACGATGTCGACGTTCGTGTTCGGCAACGTCCAACCATTCATTGGAAAAACTGCCCAGGAGTGGGGCAATTGGTTGGAGACATTCGGCGAGTTTATTCTTGATATGGCGTGACGTCGGACAATAAACCGAGACTTTTCAGGCTTTTTATCGGTTTAGCCTTTTATGCAAAACTTAAGTCATTAGCAATGCCAGAGGATATCACATCAATGGATTATCCGACTATGGAAGCTTTGGCGAAGTCGTACTTCGACACTATTGAGATGCCGTACGTGCAAGAAATTCGACGCGAGAATGCGAAAGAAGGGAAAAAGTGTGGAGATCTATTTGGCTGATTTGTGTCAAATGGCTTTGAAGTGCGGTTTTACGACGAAGAACGAAATAGTGAATAACGTGGTTGATCAATTCGTTAGAGGAGTTCTGTATCCTCCTCTCGTTGCGGAGATTTTGAAGGAACCGCCATCAACGATCGATCAACTGGTAAAAAAAGCAGTGAAGTCAGTACAATGGCGTCCACTGGAACGGAGCAGCTCGCGCTCCCCATCGTGTTGCCGATCGAAACCAATGCTGAGACGAGTACATCTGAAGTGAAAGAAAAGTAACAAACTGGAAAAATAATGCAGGTTAGTCGGGGAAGAGCGAGAGGACGACCGTGGTCAAGAGGTGCTGGCCAGTCACAATCAAACGCATTTTACCAACCTTGTACACCGAGAGAAGGTGGGTATGGTCGAAGACGAGGTCGGCAGACGGAGCGTTTTCAACCACGAGGTCCGGTTCGTTGTTTTCGATGCGGCGGTCCTCATTTTGTGCGTGACTGCCCATTTGAGAGTAGTTATGATCCGTCAAGACGGTGGAACGAACCGGGAGTGTCGTCTAGCGACCGCAACGTGTGAATAATGTGCAACAAGATAACCGATGGTCGTTTGGTGAGAGTTCGTCGATGGCCGATCCCGAGACGTCGTTTCGACAACCGCGTTCGTCCGAGTCACAATGGCGACAGAAAAGAGTTCCACTTACGGATGCAGGAAACGATTCTGACCCGGAAGACTTTGGTTTATTTCACTTGTCGGCTATGCAACGAGCGTTCCCACCTCTGATCGTTCCGATAGTAATGGGTAATGTACAATTGCAGTTCTTATTTGATACGGGTAGCGAGTTGAGCGTTTTGAGTGAAATAGATTTTGAGAAATTAGTTAAAGCAGGTTTGGTAAATAGGACTAATATCCAAAGAACGAATGTGAATTTATTCGGTTACCAAGGATACCCCATCACTCAGAAGACTCACTTGGGTCATCGGCGTCTTCATCATCGCAGTCGTCGGGAGAATTGGTGAAGCAATGTGGTATTTATGGATTGTTAAGTGAATGATATAAGAATGGGAGTATGAATGAATTGTTAAAATATGGTTGCTAGGAAGGTTGCTAAGCAACTGAATCATTGTAGAAGATGAAATAAAGTATGCAGATCAGTTCTGCTGCAGTTCTCGAAGTTCAGCTGAGAACTCTTTCTCCACTTATTTGTTTTCTTTCTCGTGTCTGAAGTCGAGAAGGTTTAGAGGAATAAGTGGTCATGAATACTGTATATATAAAATTTGAGGAAACAGAATAACAAATATCTTAGTTTTGGGTCAGAATAAATAACAAATATCTTGGTTTTGGTGTGGATGTGGTAGTGTGGTTTGAGATGATAAAAAATATCTCAGTTTTGGGTGTGGATGTGGTGCAATCAAGCAACCTAAAAGCAACATTGAGAACAAGTCGGTGAGTTTTTCTAGAAGTGTTTGTATGTGTGTATTATGTGGAGTATGTGTGACTGGTGTGCAGGGTGTGGAGGTCTTTGTAGAGCACTTCGCATCGTTCGACTTCGACATACGAAAATCTCTACCGGTGCTTGAAAAAATTTGAAGTAAGTTAATACAAATTAACTGGAAGTTCCAGTGATGTACTCAAATCAATCATATTAACACATGGACATTTACAAATTTTTTTTTTAAAGAAGTGTGTTCTTAGTGATCTTAGTGTCTCCTAGAATGTCCCATAGCGTGTCCCAAGTGGGTCCCTATTAGGTGAGTTTGTTTTTTATTTGCACTTGTGTAAATCGCATTAAAACACGATTTACATTTCGTTTAGCCGCCATTTTTTCGAGTGCGAGTGTAAGAATGGGAGTGGGTATGTGTAGACGAGGAGTGAGAGGTGAGGGTGTGGGAAAGGATGGGGTGGGTGTAGGGTGTGGAGTGTGGAGTGTGTGTGTTAGTTGTTGAGGATTTGATGATTGAGTTGAAATAATTGCATCCCTTATAAACTTAACTATCACTTTAATTGGACTCCTTATAGCTCTCACTCGTACATCATCTACATTCTCTATATCATTTCCATAGTAACACTCAACAAACTTGACAACGACAAATTACTATTAGCAACTGTTACTACGGTAACCAATTAACAATATTTTCTTTAACTCTATATTAGTGTGAGTGTGAGTGGTGTGCAGGGTGTGAGTGGGGGGGGGGGGCGGAGGTAGGTAGTGGAGTGCAGGCGTCAATATAAAACAACACACCAGTCATTGCTTAGATTTTTAAATGATTTAAACTTTAAATAACGGTCTCAAATAAAATATTTTTAGACGCGAGATTTCTTAATGTTCTGTGACAGGTCGCGTATGCCGTAGTAGCCACTGGCGACTTTAAGCAAATTTCTTCCTTCCTCAGATAAAATTTTAACTCATTTAGTTAGCTCAATCAAGTGTAAAAGACTACACACAACTGATCTGACTTTGTTTTGAAAAAAAAACAACAATGATGTATTTTTCAGAAATGCTGCACATTGCTATTTCTATGTTTTGCCCCATTTGTAACAAAAGATAAAAGATTACTGAAAGCATTTCTGCCGAGAAAAAGGCAGACATAAGATAGCATTTAATGTTGTCAAAAAGATTCAAACCTTGCTATAAAGAATAAGTGTCGTACAGCAACTTTGTAAAATATCCCTAGCATGTATCAAGTGTGTTTTTAATGTGTTTTGAGCATGTTTCTTTTGTGTCTCTAGCATGTTTTAGTATCTGTAGTGTGCCTTTAGCATGTTCTTTTTGTGTCCTTATCATTATGGATACGTGATTGACGACGAAATGTTGGACACCAGAGAAGGCAGGAGTACTGCTGATACGGGCCGGCTCTTGCAGGGACATAACCTTAGCTTACAATCCTCCGGCACTTGGACCAATGGGGCTAACCAGTTCCCCATAGTCTATCATACACCAGAGAAGGAGAAGAGGAAGATACAGGTACGACTGCTACGGGTCGGCTTTCCTAGGGACTAATAGCTTAATATCCAAGTTCCAGAGGTACCAAGCTAAGTGTACTGATTTAATAATAGCTCTTCAGCTACAAAGAAACTTCTCAACAGTGGAAGAAAGATAACTTGCTTCGACAAGAGCTTCCACCCCGATTCAAGTTGGTGATGTCGGCGCCACGTCTGGTGTCCAAGCGACTTAGGGGACTAAGTTAAATGCAAACGAGACGACAAAACCTTTGTGAAGTAAAAGATGTCCCTCGCCCTATCAGTTCTATTGTTTCTTCTTATATGCATGTCACGACAAATGATTTCTGAGTGATGCATCATCATTCGTGACAAACCAAATGAATATTAATGACACATGAGTTTTTGGTTATACGTACTGGTGTGCAACATTAAAAAAGAAAACCACAAACCTAAAAATGGTTGTTAAACCAAAAAGAATTAGTCAAAAGACTAAGCAGTCCCGAAAAAAAAGTCTTTAAAATCAGGGAAGTGAAATCTCGCCAACAATTAAACCCAAGAAAGAAAAAAATTAGTCAAAGAAATGGTGCTCGAGGCTATTGCATGGCATAAAGAAAAGAAAGGGGTGACCACTGGCCAAAATCACGTTTTTGCAAACAACGATGTTGACAAAAGCTCACACTTGAAATACATTTTACAATTTTGAGAAAAGCAATCAAAGATGGAGATGTAATTAAGAGAAAAAACAACCTTGGGTAAAAATTAAAGAGACTGTGTTTACTTAAAAAGAGAATTAAAGAGTGAAACTGCAACCAGAGTGGTGCCCCAACCACTATCCTGATTATCGACCCAACCAAAGGCCAGAATAAAAAAAGACAAGAGAGTTATGCTAACAGAAACTGGCCACTCATTAGTTAACCCTTTCGATTATATAAAATTTATAAAAATTGACTCGTTTTTCTCTCTAGACACAGAGTGCAATAACCTATGAGCTAATACAGAATCGGGCAAAGTAAATATGAATTTAGCCATTACTAGTACGTGGTTTCATGTTATTATTATTAACACAGATAAACAAAAAGCCAGTAAAAAAAATGGCAATGACAGAGTACTCATTAGTGGGTCGTTGTTTCCTGGCAATAACAATAGTGACACTTTATGCCAGGGCTCCACTAACGAAAATTCCAGAACATTATGTCAACCCACAAGTGGCATTTATAATCAATTGGTAAAAAAAACAGAAATGATCAAAAAGTTGGTCTTTCCCAAATCCCAATCAAAGTCGTGAAAAAATATTTGCATATCTCTATAGAAGCGCGTGTTTACAAACAGGATCGTTTTGACCAGATTTTAAATGAATACAAGAATAAAACAAAGAGAAAATAGACAACAGATGTACAGATAGAACTGCGATGTAAGCAAATGTCCAATTCAAAATGAGTGACAAAACGTTTCCTGTAACCTAAGAACTTTCTCACCTCACAGGTTATTTTTAAATTTTCTATTTGTCAAAAATAGTTTAAAAATAAATTCCTAAATTATTAAGTAAGAGTAAATTAATTACCGATTGTAAATGCGACTGCAATTCGCCGGATATTTTACTGTTCCCTTCCCATTCGCCTCCGACGTGAGCTGCTGAAATTTTAGAAGCATTTTCGACAACCATGTCTCGAATTACACTGAGCTCGAGTGTTTTATTCTGCGTCGGCAAAACCACTTTAAAGGCTTCATCGAACTCCTGCGACAATGAAAAATCAATTATTACACGATGTAAAACATCAATTACGAAATAAGTAATAAATTACCAGTAAAGGTATCTCACACACTTTCTACGACAAAATGGTCGATACGGGCGACGACCTACGTGCAACCTACACGCTCGTTTCTTCAGACAAAGTCGCTAATGCAAATCCACGATTCCGCAAAAAGAACGCCTCTTTGGGCACTACAACCAGCTTGGCGTCACAAAAATCCGTTTCGAGCAGGTAGAGTACAAAAAACGGACTGCTGGCTTCGCACAACCAGAGATAGACCGTTCGCTGCTGATCAATTCTGTTGCTTTTTGTAAATTCACAGATATATTAAATAAGTCACGTTCCAACCGCTGCGCCTTTCGGGATCGCAGTAGTAAATGCTAAATTTAGAAATAAAATAAATAATTTTTTTTTATTGTTTTTACCTCGAACTACTCGTATCACTAACTTCTATGGTGAAGCAAACAATAGCACAAGCGAGCGATAAATTCCAAAACTCGTAATTGCCAAAACCAAAAATAAGCGCTCGATATACCGCTGAATAAATTTAATTCACAATTAAAATTGATTTGATTCTCTTTCCCGTCACTTGAAGCGCCGAACTGTCGACGACGATGAAACTCACTCGCAAAAAGTCCATCACTATTTTCTTCGCTGGACGATCGATTAAACTTTTCAGCTATGTTCTATAATCATAAAAAAGATTTAAAATTAATGTCATTGATTCATTATAAAAATAAAATACTTCTTCGCTTGGCGTTGTCGGCTGAAGAAGTGAAGTGTTGAATGTTGATGTGGACTATTTTCCGACTTGAAAAGAAAGAATCGACGACCATTTCTTTGTTTTTCAACAATATTATCTCAGCATGCAGCATTTCCGGTTGTTCGACAAATATTGCTTTGACGCTCATGCCGAAGTGGCCATCTAGTGGAAGAATTTTCAAATTCGACAGCGATGATGACGAGAGATTCGTGAGCGAAAAGTGGAAGTTTATGGCCACGGTTGCAAACAATGTTTACTTTTTCTCTGAAAGTGAAGATTATCTTTTAGTTTTTGATGTTTTGAGAAATTTTTAAGAAAACGTCGCCAAAAAATTTTTCTTCTGTATCTTATTTGCCTTGTTATTGTTTAGATGGGAATTGTGGTAGGAAATTGTTTTTTATTTTTAATGATTATGATTTGGTTACTTATGACTTGCGAATGGATAAATGGAGTTTTTTTTAACTGTATGCATTGATTTACGTAATTTTTTTTATTTTTTATTTTTTATTTTTTTTTTGCAAAATTTTGAATATATTTTGCAAAGGGCAATAAGTGGACGGGCAGACAGGCATTGTTTCTCGCAAATCTTTTGTTGGTTTATGTCGTGCTCCCAAAATGTTTTATATTGTTTTCATTAATTTATAAAATCCTGAAAAATAAATTCACATCAAGAATTAACAGCACTCTTCTGTCCACATCCTCTATTTCACTCAAGTAATTTGGTTGAATTAATGGTTTCTCAATGCATACTACCGCTGGTATCACAAACAACAAATGTTTACCATCAGGAGCAGCTATTTTTAATTTATGCTTCTCTTTAAAATCGATAAGTAACGGATTTTGGGCAAATAACATTTCCAAATCTGAAGTGTTTCTTGATTTATTTTTCGACGAAGGCAAGTCCTTTCAAGCCCACAGGGACACTCAATGGTATAGCACGTTAGTTACTTCATTACCTTAATCTCTTAAACGTATACACTCAAGCACTGTACCTCAAATTCCTTTAGTGTCTTAAAGACCTATTTCTGACGGCCTCGCGGTGGAAGCGCTTCTCGTTTCGGACCATCTTGAGCGTCACGCGCTGCTGGTTCTTATAGTCGTACGCCTTGACGAACTCGCCAAAGCTGCTCTTGCCAAGGATCTTGATCACCTCGTAGTGGTCGGTAATGTGGTCGTGCGGCACGTAGATGTACGAGCTCTGGTCGTAGCTGCAGTTGTGCACCCACCGATGTTGCTCTGCCGCTTCTTGGCGCTTACGCCGATGAAGTACTTGTGCGGGAAGCCGAAGATCCGAGTGGTGCTCGAACAGCGTCAGCTTATTCATGAACTGCTTCATCACCTGCTCGGACGTCGCAACCACCGTCGTCTTTGGTTTGGGCGACGAGCACTTGACTGGGGTGCCCGGCTTACCCGGAGAGACCGAGTCGACAGCACGCGGTCGAGAGGAGTCCGCCATCGCCGTTGTGCATCTGCTGGTTAGTCGTCGCTGCTGCCCAGCAGCTGATGTAGATGTGCTATGGCGACCGGCGAGTCGAGGTTGTCGACGGCCGGAGCAGAAGCCTCAGCCCAAGCCCAAAAGCCACGGCTTATCATGAGAGAAAGCAGACGAGATGTTGCTGTGAGGAAACCCAAGGCTCTACTGATATAAGAATGTAGTTACATTTGCAAAGAAAACTCTTAAGAATAGTAATCAACTTGATACATCATATCATTGTAGAAAACAATCAGAAAGGATGACAGATCAAAAATGAAAGCATACAACAACAATAATCATGCACTAAAAGGCTTAAACTAGGTACAAATGATAGGCTTAAATGTATATAAGAATTTAGAACTTTAAACCTAATCTAAACACTAAATTGTTTATTGAGAAGGCGCAACACGGTGGATTATGCAAAAGATTAAAAATATTCTTGTTGTTGGTTGCCAACATAATTAGAGAAAGGATTTTAATGTCAAAAAATGTAATTTTATTCGCATGCATATGCTGTAAAAAATATCACTGAAATAATCTTTAAAAAAAAATCAATTAATGCTAAAAAATAAATTTATAATTGCCTAAAAAAACATTTTAACCCTAGTTCAAATAAGAAATGAATAAAATTGAATAATAAATAAAATGTACGATCATATCTTTAATTTCACCGCTCTTGCTTTAAATCTGATTCTGTTGTGTCTCGTGATAGAGAAATGTATTCTACATTCTTTTTTGTCAATTTACAGAGAAATAATAATTGATTTTTTTCTAGTGGAAAATGCAGAATTCGTACCAAGTATTTATAACCAAAGATCGTTTTAAAGGTCCAAGAGGCCCAATTGAAAAAAACATCTTGCTTTAAAATATCTTTATTAAAACAAAATGAAATCAAATTTTACATTTATAAATCATGTTGGCAACTAACAACAAAAATAGTTTTAACATTTTGCATAATTCATCGTGTTGTGCCTTTTAAATAGACATTTTAATGTTTAGATTAAGTTCTAAATTCTTATATACATTTAAGCCTATCATTTGTACCTAGTTTAAGCCTTTTGGTGCATGTGGTCATTGTTGTTACTGTACATGCTTTCATTGTTGATCTGTTATCTTTTGTGATTGTTTCCTGCAATAATATGATGTATCAAGTTGATAACTATTCTTCACGTATGGTAATATCGAGCATACCGATATCTCCTGTATGCTCGATGATGTACTCCGGTGAAATGGTCGTCGCCCAAACCCAAGATGACGGTGGTCGCGACGCCCGAGCAGGTGATGAAGCAGTTCATAAACAAGCACCACGAGATTTTCGGCTTTTCGCACATCTACTTCATCGGCGTGAGCGCCAAGAAGCGGCAGGTGCAACAACTGCAGCTACGACGATGACCAGGGCTAGTACATTCATGTGCCGCACAACCACACTGCCTACCGCTACGAGGTGATCAAGATCCTTGGCAAGGGCAGCTTCGGCCAGGTCGTGTATGATAGAAAAACATTATTTGGTTGCAGTATATAATATCTTGTAAGATATTTTCATTAAATATATTACTTTTTCAACGAGTACCGTACGACCACAAGAACCAACAGGACGTGGCGCTCAAGATGGTCCGAAACGAAAAGGTTCTACCACCAGGCTGTCAGGAATTGGTCCTCAAGACACACTAAAGAAATTTGAGGTACAGTGTTTTAAGAGATTAAGGTAATAAAATAACTAACGAGCAGGACCATTGAGTGTCCATGTCGGTTCGAATCATCGAAAGGAATTGCCTATGTCGACTCTTGAGTATACAAACAAATTAAAAAACGCTCCAGATTTGGAAATGTTATTTTCCCAAAATGCGTTACTTATCGATTTCAAAAAGAAACAAAATTTTAAAATACCGGTAGCTGCTCCTGACGGTCAAAACTTCTTGTTTGTGATACCTAATATGGTACTACGATCTAAACGTGTTGGCTAAGTGACAATTCAAAGCAAAAGTGCATGTGACAAATTATTAATTCAACCAATTACTTGAGTGGAATAGAGGATGTAGACAGATTAGTTTCTGGTAAGCTTTTGAGATTAAGAGTGCAGTTAATTCTTAGTGTAATTTATTTTTCAGGATTTTATAAAGCATTTTGGAAGCATGACGGATATCTATTCTGCAGAGATTGCATAAGACGACAAGCAGAAGTGCTTATAAGTATGTCATTTTGTCAATTTTTTTTTCTATATTAACTTTTATATTTTTTAACTTAAAAGATTAGAGTAAATGCAAATTTCCTTATTTGGACAAATATTGCGAAACGAGTTTTCGATGCTGCTGGTGCTTGAAACGTGCTTACACCAGATTAGTGTTTCTAGTTTCGTGTCCTTTCTGCACATTTTGCGCTATAATGTCGGACCAGAACACAAAGATCTTTAAATACGTGAATCTCGAATGTTTCAAGGTGTCATGCATGTGAGATAAAAAATACAAACATAAAGTGAAAGAAAGAATATATTTATATAAAATGTCAAATTGTTTATGATTTCTAGAATGTGTAAAAAAAACCCAATCACTTTGTGACGGTTATGAAAACCGTAAATTGGTAATTCAGGTTTTAGGTATTGCTAAAACCCGGGTCGCCATTTTGTTTA
>JAQFZP010002796.1:0-12291 GCA_034695745.1 Geophilus truncorum | reverse complement strand
ATTTTGTTTTTATGCCATAATTTCATGTTTAAAAATTATGGCGGGAAGTTTGAGAAGTCATGACAAAATAATGGGAGGTTGGGATTAATCCTTGCTGTGTTTCTCTAATTTCAATTAACTACCGCCATCTGTTGTTAAATTTGTAAGTAGACGCTCCTCATCATTACGTCACGACTGAGAATGAGGTCATACCTTCCTTTTCAAACCAAACGAACTTTTAACTTGAAATTTTAAATAAATTTCTGCAAAAATTAAATTTTATGAATTAAACTGTACATTTTTTTACATGCTCTTTCACATACAAGAAGAAAAGAAAATTGTGACATTATCACTTTAATGTTTAATGCATGTCCCACTAACTGAAATCTTGCCAAAAAGTTATTTATGATAATGGACAAAATCCAGTTTTTTTTTTGTTTTTTTTTTTGTTTTTTTAAAACCAAGTGGGTTCAACAGTAGTCATGTTTTGAAAATTTAAATCAGCTGTGAAAACACGTGCTAAAGCGGTAATGCATTTTCACACATGATAAATTTCTAGGCGTTTAAAGTCATTCATGTTTTACATATGACTCATCGAACACACCTGGTGACTAATTAAGTGTCTAATTTACATTTTAAGCTGTTTTCACAAGTTACTATTGGAGAAAATTATGGTTCATCAGTCTTCACAAAGCGGGAAAGTGGAAAATACAAAAGTTTTGAAATAAAAATGCTGATGCAAATATATTCAAATTAATTACGGCAGTAAAAAATTAGGGAGTTTCGAGGTATTTGAGTTTTTTTTTTTAACAAAATGTATGCTGCAAAGTTGTCTCAAAAACGGTTCCTCTACTTAATATTGATTGTTGAATCAATATTGAGTTCAAGCTTTTATTTTTTTCTCTTTTTTCTCGCACTCTTTAAGTTTGTTTTCATTTTAGTGCTAGCGGTATTGGCAGTAAGAAATGGCCACTTTCGTTTGGTTGCTTATCTTTTTTTTTTATTTGTGCCATGTATTGTCGGAAGTGCTAAATCACTTATCATGAATCATAAAACTCTGCACAAGCCTTCAATACGTTTACGTTTGAAACATTTTTTTTTTTCCTTTTAGCGATTTTTTTTATCTTTAAAAGCCGATTTACAGTGAAAGAAATTAAATGTTTGTTATATTTTAAGCTGTAGCTCAGGATCATGCAAAATACTTAGGTGATGCATTCGGACAAGAAAGTAAACCTAAGTTAATATATCCAAAATGAAAAATAAACACGAAAATAACTCTAATTTACGCGTTTATAACAATAACAGAAATCATATTAGAATATTTCAAATATTGTATACGGTACGTGAGAAATTGACTGTTGAACTTATTTATATTTATGTCATGCATTTTTTAAATGTAGAAAAATTTATACCCACTTTCTTCTTACGTAAATATTTACTTTAATCGAAATTACTGCCATGTTTCTTTCGACGCATGAACTTAATATTGCAATAACAAGGAAGAAAAAAATGCGTCAACAATATTGATGATACTCAGTTATTTTTAGAACGTGGATATCATTCAAATAAGGAAGCGATTTTTTTCTAAGCTAATGTGAGCTTGTTTTTCATATTTGTAATTTACCTGAGCGCTACTGTGATTACACTCACATTTCAAAAATAAATTTCAGTTTTTAGTTTTTAAGTTTTTAACTTTATTTGAACATTTCCAAATGAGGCTGTGTGTTGCTTAAAACTCGAAACTGACATGTTTTATTTTTTATTTTGAATGCATTTTCTGATTTTGTGTGACAAAGAAGTGTAGATCAAACAATACATGAGGAATGAAGTCTCGAAAATAGGCGTAGTTTGCTACATCGCGTTTCCCTTGTTTGATATTGAAAAATGTGAAATGCATTGAAAAACACGGAACACATGCGAGTTTCAGTGCAGATCGTATGTGTTGGCAAAGTTCCAAGAATGTGATTGCTTGGGACAGCAGTATTACTAAGGGAATAAATAGATACGACAGCTAACGTTATTAATTCTCTGTGTGCTTCAGTGTAAAAGTATTGTTCACTGAAGATTAAACTAGACCAGTTAGTCATGCATGATGAATAAAAGACTGAGAAAAAAGATTGGCATTATCGATTGTAACTATAAACCCTCTTGTATACACGCTGTCTCAGCAGAATTTAGAATGATCTGGCGTTTAATTAATCGTCAAGAATTAGCTGTCATCTAAAAGTGATTTAACAGATACTTGATAGTGAATGCCCGATTACACCTTAAGGAGTTGCAAGGGTTGCTTACGAGTCGTGTAAACAAATGTTCTTTTTGTGGATCTTAAAGGGTTGTAAAAAACAGTAAACTGCAGTAGTCGCATTCGCATTAGTGTTTTACAAAATTTAACGTTGACGATTCTGGAAAGTAAAAATCTTGTTGGAGTTTTCTCGAAATCGTGTTTTCAAGAGTGCCAAACAACTGGAATTGTATTTCAGTTTTTCTTGAGTACTGGTAACTAAATTGCTAACATACATTCTTTCTATTATCTTGAAGACCGATCTGAATAATGGCTTTGTCGACAACATAAATTTCTACTTGATGTACTGTAACCGAACTTTTGAAGTAATGGTAGAAAGTTAATGTAATGTAATCGATAATAACTTGTAATAATGTTATTTGGTAAATATTCAACACAGAATTAATTCAGAAATAATTCACACACACAAAAGGTTATTGTGAAACTTATTTGTTGTTTTAAAAGTTGGAAGTTATCAATATCAGCACCGTTGCTAGAGCAGGGCAAGTGGGGCATGCGCCCAGGGCACAAAATGGACTGGCCGTAAACACAAAAATAATTAATAATAAATAGTGTTAATAATTTAGTAAAATTTGAAATCCAAATTTTAATACTCAATAATAAACCAATAGAGCACTTGAAAACTGAGAAGAACATGGAGTGTGGCCTGCACAGTAGAAAAAAATTAGTATGCTCAGCTTAAGCCACGCCCCATGTCCTTCTTGGTTTGCAAGTACTCTAATGAATAACGATTTTAATAGTATGAGGATAGTAGCAAGTTACTTACAATTTTACCTTTATAGAAACTGGGTTTTTTGCACTGTAAATGTAAACTTGGCCAATTAATTGCGATGGCACGTGGGAATAGAAATGAAATAGTGCTGAAATCTGCCAAGGGGGAGTCAGAAAAGCGCTACGATTTGCAATTTATTTTTAACATTGTTAAATCTTCAGAAACAAGAAATGTGCTTCCCATTTAAAAAACTAAAAATCTAAATTAAGGTCGAACCTCGATATAACGAACACATGTTGACGGTCCCTTTCAGTTCGTTATATTGAAATTCAACCTGTACTTAAATTTTTTTTAATGGCCTTTCCCATTAAGCCGATTTATATCGGGTACCGTATAGCAAACTCTCAATTTGACGAACACATTTTGACGGTCCCTTCGATTTGTTATATCGAGGTTCGATATGTACTGTACAATACAATTAATCAGTAAAAAGTTAATTTAAAATTTAATCTCACATTCCTAAAATTTAAGTATCTTGGAAAATGAGGAGCGCAAACATTTTACTTGATTGGGACGCCAAATAGGTACTAACTTAACCTGTGGCTCTGATCAACATAAAATAAACAAAATAATATGTCAAAGATGCACGGATAAAACGATGTACTCTAGAATACATGAAATATTAGAAGAGCAATGCGTTGAAAGGCTAGTGAAAACTGAAACTATTAATAAATTTACTGTTTTTTTGCGAAGTTTGAAAGTCTATATTGTTGATAAAGTGTCAGTTTTCAAATAATACAACACAAATCGATCGAGGAAGTGTAGATTTCCGCTAGATTTACAACGCAATTCCATGTTGAAAATTCAATTTAAATTCTCAGTGACATCTGATTTCCCAATGTTAATGGCAAATTCATACGTTTGATATTTCTTCTCGGCAGAAAATACAATAAAGTCGGTCAACTAATTTAATAATACTAATAAGATTACATCAAAGCGTTAATGAAGTTGAACTTTGAACGGTTTTTCGTTACGATTTAGCCTTGTAAATTCGAATAAAGACGAATGGAGCATTGCTTAGCAACGCGGAATTACTGTACAAGAATTTGTGAATGAAATTGCGCTTTAAAACGTTGCTGGTGAATGGCACAGCAGGCGGTTTTGTTACCTCAATTCAATTGAAAAACAAAAACTAGTTTCTAGAACCACATGGTTTTCAGACATAGATTATTACATTTACCGGTACCGTTATTATCGGTGGTCATAAATGCGCATTAATACTGTATGTAAACATGTTTGTAGTGATTCTGATTTATCGGCTTAATGTGAAACTCGTACAAATTGCAGCTATTATGGGGGTTAAGACGAAACTAAATTGTGTTAGTTTAGATTAGTTTACAGTTAAGATTAAATCACCTCGTAATGATAAATGACACACACAACAACTTATCTGATTGATGCTTAATTTCACGAGTGCTTATTAGGGAATTAATGAGAATAATTAAAAGTCTCTTCACATTCCTATTGTAATCAATGAACTTCATTCACTTAAACAATACATTAATTGTGTGCGTTCTTTAACTACCGTACTATTTTAATTTACAGTACGCAATTCGAGAAATAAATCAGACAAAGTCAATGTACACCTGTAATTGGCAACTGATTAATCTCTTTCTGACTTTTAGGGAATATGCAAATCAGCTAAACCTAGAATGATGAGAAATGTGCTCTACATCACCTCGAGCTTGAGTAAGCATGCGAGCGAAATTAATGCTGGTGCACATCAAAAAAATTAATACAATGTAAAGAAGATTGTAGAAGGATAAACAAGTAGTGTACCCATCAAACATAGGTTTGTTTACATTTTGTTGTCCATACATTTTTTCGTTCAATTTTTCTAATCTTTATCTAAATGAATGTTAATTAGCTGCTTGTCGAAATCAATATTGCAAATTGTATATTTGCATGGTAATTGGTGAGCATGTATAAAACTGCTACACCATCTTAACTTTTGCTCTCAATCTTAAGGTATAGTATTAAGAAAACTTTGTTCAAACACAAAAACAGCATTTACCAGCAAGTTATAATTAATAACGACTGGCAACTAAAGGGTTTGCCCTAAAGACAAGTATATTAGCAAGATAAACTCGGAACAGATTTTGTATACTCGCTAACTTAGCACTTGGTCACTTTTACTGTCTCTTTATGACTGCAAACATTCATTGATGCAGTTACCGTATTTTATTTTTTTATGGTATTGATTGTTATAAATGTTGACATTAACACGGTGTAATCTCGTAGATTTATAATCACGGGTTAACGTGTTATCTATCATTTGTGAGGTTGAAATGTGGGCATGAAAACAATTAGCCAAGAAAGGAAGTTCATGTCTTAAACGAATTAGAGTTCTTACAATTCTTTTTTCTTAAGTTTTATATGACGAAAAAAAATTACATTAATTTGGATAACATCTCTCTTCGTTTATTTAGTCGAATTGCACCATTTCATGAACTTGTGTATCAAATCAATTCTAGATTGAAGTGAAATTATACTGGGGTTTTTCCTATCTGACTGGCTATGATTTAAACCTGTTACGTTAACAATTATATTATTTCCCAACTACATAAATCGTCGATGTTTATAGTTCTTCTGAAGTCAGAAAATAATTCTGGTACTAAAATTCAGCGATCATGAAATTTACTTCAATTTTTACGGCATTGATCTTGAAATCTCACTGTCTAATCATCTTTTTTTCTTTAACAATTATTGCGAGTACTGTATTACTATGGCTAACAAAGCTTTATTTTAACTATTGGGTGTGTCTGTTTTTCGCACTTTTTCGTATAAATAAATGGCACCTATTAAACTGCGTTTACACAGCAATCTGGTTATAAAAAAATAATTTTTTTCGTGAAAATAGTTGAAGCAGCGAAGAAAAGCTTAGTCAAGTCGTGTGTCACTTCAAAAACTTGCATCATCTAGTAAATTGACCTTTTTTTTGACATAAAAACAGTTTATTGTTTACTCATGTTTTGTTCATGTTTACAAACTTCTTTTCTCGTTGGAGATGATTTAATATAGTCTGGATAAAGATGAAGGATGGATGAGTGAATTTTTTTGCGCTTGACGCATATCAAAAATTGATTGCTTTTCTCAAATTCAAAAAAAGGGGGAGGGGGGGAACCCTGACACTATGAGAAGCTCAATTTTCAGGATAATTAATTACAACTTGATAACTGGGATCAATTTTAATCTTTCATCTTGAACTGAGCGACGAAAAGCTATTTTCAAACTTCTTACTTATCGTGCATTTTATTGTTATTAGAAAAAAATGTTTTAATGAACATGGGTTGTGAGATTCAAGTCTGCAAATTGAATTTATGTACGTGACTTTGCTCGACTGTAGAAAGCAACGAGTGAAACCGTCAGGGTTAAACATGTAATTTATTTTTCTCTTAAGTTATAAACAGCGAATTTTGAAGACTCACATACTTTACTTACTTACTTAAGGATTTGTAAAGTGTTGCTTTAAAACTACCGGTATCCTTGTTTAGAGCAGTATAATTTAAGTGAATTTGCGCTGTGCAAATTTGCAGTCTGGTTTAATAATCAAAATAAAATCTACGGTACTTTACATGTTTTAAAATAATTTATTTTCGTATTATAGTTATTCAAACTGCAGAAAACTATTATTCTTTGTAAGCCAACTTGATTGTAAATGTGATGACAGGAAATTGTATGGCTGAAACTACACGATTTGCAGCTGTATGCAGTGTCTTCGTGTGATCAACTCGTAATCGCATAAAGTCTCCATTTTCATTGGTATAAAGGCGAAATGTTTAGTACTGTTAATTTCCGGTATAATTTGAATATTTTTACTGAGCATTCGAATTGCTCTAATTAAATAACGAAACGAGTTTGACGCATTTGGCCTTCATGTAATACGGTATCATGACTCTGAGTTAAGCATTGCGATTAGGAGGGTTGCCAACCGTCTCGCCAGAAATTTGATTTTACTGAAAATGTTCCGTTTTTTGAAATTTTTTTCACTTGCTGCTAACCAAGCATCGCATAAGGCCACACAATTTTGGAGACTTCAAAAATCAATGAAGTTTATTTTGTATTTGCTACTACAGTTTTACAGTTAAGTGGAACCCGCGAGTAACGTACTCGCTTATAACGTAAGGATTACGTTAATAACGTCGAAAAGTTTGGTTCTCAGACATACAAATTGTGTATTAATTTACTCGGTTATAACGTAAATCCGGTTGTAACGTAAGAAATTGTTGGGTCCCTTCAGTTACGTTATAAACGGGTTCCACTGTATAACTGTGCAAACAAAATCAGCAGAATTCTGCGCATCACACAATTGCTGTGGCACGGAATTTCACTGCACCGACTTTTAAAAATTCGGAGTTGGCAACTCTAGCGACTAGTGAATAAAGTGGTGTTGTCAGGGTTTTTCAAAATTAATTACAATTCCACTTTACCTGAGCGAATAATTATGATACTGTCTAGTAATAACGCCAGCTGTAAGCCTCTTAAGAAAACTTGTGAATGTTTGAAACCACAAAAGGAAAGTACTGAACACTTTTCACAGGAATCGCTGTTACATAAAGAGTGAAGTGTAGGTGCTCTTAAATTGTTAAGGTTAAAGCGCAAATGTAATTGAAAATTAACGAAGAAGTTAAAGGTGCAAAATGCAATTCTATTAAATGTTATATTTCTCTAAATACAGTATTATGCAGGTACTAATATTTTTGTCATAGCAATATTACATACAAACATAGACGAATTTTTATATTGCAGTTAGGCAATTTTTTTTATAGTTTAACCGTGCTGCAACAAACAAATTTTTTTTGCGAGTGCTTTTAAAATCTAATTTCCAAGTTGTCAACATGTGAATAAACCACAATTACAGTGGAGGAGCCGCCAGTCGACCTATTAGTGCTTTGCTCAATTGAAATTCATACAGTTTATTTTCATATAAAATAAACTCGTTTTAGAGCATTGTGATTGACCTTATCTTGTTTTTGGAAGTTTTTAGAATATTTAGGTTTAAAAAATTTATAATGATACATTACATTTTTATCTACAACGAGTTCTCAATACTTGCGGTATCTGATATATCTTACCACATGTTGCTGGGGTATTTGTCCTTTCCAAGATTTGAATAACCACACTTTTATCACAAAGTTTCAGACAACGAAAATACATTGAAGTTGAATGTCAGATACAGACACGATTTTCCAATGCAATGTCACAGCTGATCTTTTTTATTTTTTTTCCTAGCAGCTGCAAATGTTAGCAACTATAAAAAAGTAGGTTGCAAAAAATACTTTGTTATAAAATTTTGTTTCATGTTTGCTTACGAATTGCACAATCTGTAACTAGAACAATTATGGCTACTTTGCATTTTTGAAAACTATATACCGGTACAGTCTACTGTATATGCTATCATTTTTAGCAATTAAATTTTATAAAAATACATTTTACGGTAAAACTATATGACCTTTAGCTAATAAGTTTAAAAATTCAACATTTGAAGTATGTATTGATTAGATTCTGAGAAATATGTTTGAAACTTCTATGGTTAGAAACAAGCTAATTGTGTTTACAGAAAAATCTTAAATTAATAATCCATTGGTGTAATGCACTTAGTTAGAGTTAGCAAAAATATTTTTTGTCAGAAGTAAACTGAAGTTTTATTTAAAATTTTATCCCAGAGATAGTGTTCGATTTATCGAATCATAACTCTTTGAATTTTGAATGACAAAAAGATTTTAGTCTTAGGTATCTCATGTTTACTTTGGCGTAAAAAAATTTCTATTTACATATTCGATTTTTACAGTCTGGATTTTGCTAATTTACATAAATTAAAGGAAAACTCGCAATAACTTTTTTCTTTTGACGATGTGGTACCGGTAGGTGTAATTTAAATTCGCGTGTTACGAAGCAATTGCAATTTTGTTTTCTACTGTAATTACTTCGTGGCGATCGGTTAATTTAAATTAACAGATTTAAAATAGAATTACAAAATCCGCAAAATAAATGAGAGAGTAATCGATTTCTTTTGTAGTGTTAGACAAGAGAAAAGGGCAACTGATCACTTGCTGTGAGTTTAATTTTGTTGCCATTGCCATCAACCTGGGTCTCTATTGTAGGAACGAGTTGAAATGCATTAGTAAAAACCTAACTACTAAATAATTTAGTTGAGTCAGCTTTTAGTTGACAGCAACTAGCATTTTACCTTTATTTCGTGTTAACGCATGATGAATGAAACCACTTTGTGGGGAAGGGGCAATTTGTATAAGAATTTTAAAATTTTTTGTTTCTATAAGTTTATTTTTGTTTTAGAATGTTAAACTATCTTAAGTGACATGTTAGCTGACGCGACCCAAAATTTATTTATTTACCGTATTTATTTATTTATTTATTTATTTATTTAAACAGACGTCTTTGCCTTTTACTTATTGGTTTTTATTTTGCACTGTTACCACTATCTGACATTGATTCGAGAACAATCTTTGGTTGTAAACCATATTTTAAATTTGGATTTAAATTTTAAAATTTTTGACAGTTTTGCTAAAATGGCTAATGTGCAACTACTGTATGTATTCGTCAAACATATTTAATTTTATTGAATCAGATAAAACAAATAAAAATGAGTAAATTAATAGTGTTTAGAGTCACGAGAAAGCATTAAGAGACTTCATAAAGTATTTGAAATGTCTACATCAAGCATAAGTTGACTTTGCTCAATTTGGTAACCATTTTATCATTGTAGGTCGAGCAGAAAATAGCAATTTACACGACAAAAACTCGATTTTTCTCGTGTGCAAATAACCACCAGTCAGTCAGTCAGTCAATACGTGCCAAATATAAAACTATCAAATTAAATTTAATGTATAAAGTCTTAGATGCTTACACAATTGTCGGGTTTTATTTTGGTGGTAACATTAAAATCGACAAATTGCTGCTGCAAATGGTTGAATTTGAACCGCAATCTGCACTTGTTTTATTCTATTTGACATTTTGTGCTAAAGCGTTTATCTAGACATCAACATCATTTTATATCTTTATCTTGCTTTTCAAGACATTAGTGCTTAGATTAAAATTTGCTACTTTTTTTCTATATTTTTATAAATTAAGCGGAAATTAAAACTTCGAAACTTTGCATCAAAAGTAAAAATGTCGCAATTTTTGAAAGCCGTAACAACTCACCATTTAAACAAAACTAAAGTCAAACTTTCGAAGAGCCGCATCTGCCTAGTTTTGCTGGAATTTTAATGATTGTTTACGAGACCGAAAACGTTTAAAGCGGGCAACGTAAATTAACTAGGTATCGAATTTTGCTGAACTGAAATCTTAGGTTATCAAATTTCAATTAATAAGATTTATGCAGCTTCCTTTAGTTCAAAGATTTATAAAGCAACCCCTTAAATGTGAGAGAAACTTTCGTGCCGCACATTGAATGAGGAGAATTGAATGAATTGAACGTGAAATGTAATTTCTGAGTAAATTTATCACTAAAAAAATGTATCGAGTTTTTTAAATCATTAATAGAAATTGTACTATAAATATTTAGTTTTAAATTGAAAAAAAAATACAGAAATGTAGAATTGTAGAATTGTTGAATTTATGCTTGTTTCTTACCTGTCATTTAAATGAAGTTCAAATTTGTTGGTAAATAAGGAAGTTTATCCACTCACTTGCCTCGCACAACTTCGATTCGATCAGGCTGAGGAGCAACCAGATGTGACTTGCTTGAATACTCTGAACCCACCCTTTTATTGAATGTGCTTGCGTGGCCCTCTGTTGAGAATCACTCGCACAGAGTTAATGATACGAGTAAAAGGATGCTTTGCAAACTTTAGCAGCAACTGTTGACAGAAATTTTATTCAAGCTTAATCGTTTGCACTATTGTGAGCTTTACGAGTTATTTAATTCTGAACAAAGAAAGTTATTACATTTTGTCAAACTTTATTTTTTTTTCTCCAATTTCTTTTCTTAGAATTTTATATACTATAGGTACTGTGTTTCGTTTTAACTCATGAATAACAGACCGCAGTCACGAACTGCAAACTTTAACTTGAGATTGAGAAAATGTTAACCTCGCATAAATACCTACATTCTTTATGGTTAAATTCTGAGAATAATGTCGTGGTTGAATTTTAATGCACATCACGTATTGTGGTTTATAAAAATGATATATTGCAGATTGCAGATATCTTTTTGGTATTTTTTTTTTTTTTTTTTTTTATTGCGCAAACCACACATAAAATATTCAAAACTAAAACTACAACTATTGTTCTCGAAGCTTCAATTTAGGGATACTTCTACATCTAAATAAATATTTGCACTAGTGTTACAGTTTACGTACGGTACTTAAGGGGATAAATTTACAGAGTAGAATCAGTTATCTTTTGTGATTGCTTGTATTTATTTTCTTTAATAATTTATCAAAATCAAGCACTCTCCTGCAACTCTATTTTATTTCACAGAAAGAGATTACGGTACGGTACTTATTTTCTCTGCTGTAAAATGCCTCGATGCAATTAATATTTTCTTAATTAATTTTTAAAAAAAATAATGTACCTATAGCTAGTGTTCAATAATTCTCTAAATTGCTGCAATTTTCCGACTATTTTTAGACATAAGTTATAGAATTGCAGTTTGATCTGAATTTATCAGCGTGTTTGATTTTATAAATTAAAATTTTTCGCAATTTTACGCAATCTCTTGGGTTTACAAAGTACAAATCTTAAACCTCTGGGCTTAAATTTCAATTTTTTGAACTATGCCTTAAGTCTGTGATCAGAGATTTTTTGCCTCTTAAACGTGTTTTGAGAATCAATTTGTCTGGTTTTGATGTTTTCATACAGTAACGGTGTAGCTACTAGAGTTGAATAGCATTTACATTGCTGCTATCTACTTTTACTTTCTGTGTAAAATAAATATGTACAGTATTCCAGAAGAGCAAATCACGCCTTGGTGTACCACTTACGCAATTTGAATGAATGAAATTTTGATTGACTTACAGGAAACTTAAAGCAACTCTCTTCGTGTGTGATAGGCATGTAATTTCAGATTGACAAAACACATGTTATTTACTGTCACAAGGAAAAATAATGTTATTAAAGTTGTTTTGCTTGAACCTTCTGCAATGTGTGGTTATTGGCCGTATAACTTTGTTATTGACCATGCGGTCAATTCTGTCTTGTGGATAGTGGATAGTGGTGGAAAGTTTTTGACTTGTAAACAATCCAATTAAAGTAATTTGACTGGAAAAGAAGT
>JAQFZP010002795.1:0-12293 GCA_034695745.1 Geophilus truncorum | reverse complement strand
AATTAGTCATATTAAATAAAAAAAATAAATAAATAAATAAATATTTATTTATTTATTTATTTATTTTTTTTATTTAATATGACTAATTCGAATAATACTTTTACAATTGTATTGCCAATCGAGAAAATACCAACTATTGGAAAAACCACGAAAGACCTTGTGATCGAAGCATTGTATCTTAATCGAAGTCAAAAGGGCTATATATATATGGCTGCCGACTGCTGGCCCTTCTTTCAATCGATTACATGAGATCCAAACTGAATATTTGCACTTCGGTTTTCAAAACCTTTTCTTAATTTACGTTCTCGCGAAAAATGAAATTGACTGTAGTCTAGTCTAATCTAGTCTAATCTAATCTAATTGAACATATTTGTGTGAAATTCTGCAAGGAGCATATACTATATATACTGTAAATACAATACAATATTTCTGATTTTTATTTATTTTCTTTATTTATTTAAAATTAAAAAAATGTATTGCATTTGAATATTTTAATGTCATGTGATAACGCGAAGTTGAGTAACAATAAAATATTAAAGAAATGAAAAATGAGACCTGAGAGTGAAGAAGAAGAAGCCAAAAGAGAGAAAGAGAGAGAGAGAATAAGAAAGAGGTGTTGCCTTGAGCAAAGCTGATGCTTTACTGATTTAATAATGTGATTAGATTTGCAAAGAAAACTCTCAACAATAACCATAGATTTGATGCATCACATCATTATAAGATACAATTAGAAATAATGACACAACAAGAATAAAAGCATTTGACAACAATATTCACATGCTAAAAGGCTTAAATTCAGTACCTTAAACCTAATATAAACACTAAAATATCTAGTTATAGGGGCACTTGAGATCACTTTTAGAGAGGGGTGAGGAAAAGCGTAAGAGTTCCCCCTCTGTCACATGGGTCTCTCACCCTTGTAACCTCCCTGATCTATCTAGTGAATATAAGTACCCTTTAGGTTTGGGGCCCTGGGCCAGGGCCCAGTTGGCATCTCCCTTAAAACGGCCCTGCACAACACTCAACAAACTTCTCTCTCATTGACTCAACACACTTCTCACCCGATTCTTCAACACTGAAAATGACCTCGAACGCTCGAGAAAAGATCTTGTGTGCATTGGACATTATTTGGTGCGTTCTATTGATATTTCTTAATGGATTCTATTCGTAGACGACTTTAATACTGTAAGCTTTGAATTTATTTGGACCTCTACCCAACTGGCTCAATTTTTTACCTCAGTTCAAAGGTCGTTCTTTACGAGAACAATGTTTAAATAAATCAGAACAAAACAGGTGCCAAGCCAGTATCATGTCCGTGCTTGGAATGTAATGAAGATTTATTACAATTACTATCATTATTATGCAACGAAAACTGCCCACCAAGCGTGGACAAGACCTTGAGGGAATTCCTAGACCGAAAGCCGAATTTTGGTGAATTAGGACTGCGAGTTCTGAGTGGATCACCGGCGGATGACTAATCTAGGCGTATAATTTCCGTGAATTCTTTTGTTTTTGTCGTATTAGATTAGGTTACGTTGGTCAAAAGTTGTTAGAAAGTGTTAGGTCAGGTGATATGCCATCTGGTGGAAAAATTGACTATTAAAAATTGTTTGGGTTTAGAAGATTTTTGAGGCTAGAATTGGATTGAGAATATCTTTTTTTACATTTAGAAATGTGATTTGTGATGTTTTTAATGTTAGTTTATTGGATATTTCTAAGGGTAATGGTGGTACTAAATTTTAACACCAGATAGAGAACTGCTTCCAACAAACAGAGTAAACCATGGATAAAATATTTCTGTAGTCTCCAGTATTTTTTTCTCCATGAATTCATACAGTAACTATTTTATTGAATTTAGAATGCAAAATGCGAATTACAACAGGAAATGCCGAACGTCAAAGAGAAGAAAAAAATTCAGAATTCACTAGACTAAACAACAAGCTTGGTTTTCCACTGTAAAACTAGCTTGCCCATGAATTCTCTTTAAAAAGCAACGCCATCTATCGACAAAATTACTAACTGTTTTCTATTTTTAAGGCGCTAGTTCGAAAAGAAACGTGTTTCGACTTCGATTCGACAGCAGCCTCATATCACTCACTGCCATTAAAAAGTAATATTTTATAATTTTTATTTTTATTTAAATTTTTATTATTTGTTAGAATGTTTTGTTAATTTTTAAGTGAATTTTACTATTTAAACCTAATTTAAGCCTTTTACCACGTGCTGTTGACTGTTGTTGAAACAATGACTCGATCATGTACTATGCTGCTAATTATTGAAAGTTTTCTTCGAGCCTGAAAATTATTTTCAAAATCAGTAGAGGTTTGGCTCTACTCTTGGAAGGTTCTCTTGTGGTTTTCTCTCTACTTTCTTCTTTCTTCGCTTTTTTAATTTTCTCTTTCTGCATCTAAGTTCAAACATTTACATTTCTATTTCTATACTTAACTTTAAGAATTTAAGAATGATTTATCATCACTCCTTATGACACTTTTTTGCAACCCTTTCCCAGTTGCAGTATTTCACCATTCTTGTGTTTATGACCAACGTCACGTCATTTCGCGCGTCTTTTAAACCCTTTCTTCTTTTTTAAATTAAAAAACGATTGCAATCGTTTTTGACTCTTATTGTTCTTTAATGGGCTCTCCTCATCGTCATCTTGTCCATTACTCTTATAGATGTTGAATTATTATTATATTATTCGACCGTTAATGAGAAGATATGTTACTCTGATGAAAGTAGAGATTTGCAAAGAAAACTCTCATGGACATCATATTACTTGTTCATTGTTAGTGTTAATGTTAATTACTGAGTGTTTGCGACTATGTACAAAAATAAAACTAAAATTCATACAAAGTGACATCATCTCTCATATGATATCATCATATGATTTGGAAAATAACATACATTTACTATTAAATTTGAATGTCTTCTACAATATTAGAATATCTTAAGTTTATAGAGATAAGTACTATAAAAAGTACAGTATCAGATTTGATTCACATTACACTTCAAACCCTCAATTTGCGATTTCATTTTATTTGTAAAGTGTGCATTACGGTAAGGTCCTCACAAAGACTATGGTGTTGATGTTGTCAGGACCTTTACTTATTATACCAATGTTAAATTTTTCAGAATTTGGAAAATAACATACATTTACTATTAAGTTTGAATGTCTTCTACAACATTAGAATATCTCAACTTTATATACATAAGTACAATAAAATGTTCATTGATAAATATGATTCACATTACACTTCCAACCCTCAATTTGAGATTTTATTTTATTTGTAAAGTGTGCATTACAGTAAGGTCCTCACAAAGACTATGATGTTGATGTTGTCAGGATGTTGATGTTGATGCGACTTTTTCGCGCAAAGCGGATCTAAACGACTGAAGACTGATTTTAATTGGAAATTCTACCTTTGTGAAACAAAAACATAACTTGACTCGCTTTTGAGATTGTCGAGAGGAAGATGAGCGCCATGGGAAATGTGCGAGGATAAGTGCGACAAGAGGAAAAAAGAAGAGGACGAGGTGGGTATGAATAAACAAAATGATTTTTAAGTTTTTACGTGATTTGGTGAAAGCAGAGGTCATATAGTGGGTTTTTTAATGTTTTTTTAAGGTAGTGGGTGAGTTTATAAGGTTTTAGATTCAGGATGGTTTGTTACATCTAGAAATGTGGTTTGCAGTGTTTTTGATGTTGGATGAAGTGTTCTGCTATCAGGTGGTGAAATTTGGTATTAAAAAGTGGGTTTTTTGGCTAAGTCCAACGTTCAACATCTATCACATCACGCACTTTTGCATCACAGAAAAATAAATAAATATATCACATAAATATACATATATCACAGTGTTTTGTATCACACTGTACATGTTGTATTTTGGCCCAGACGGCGCCTCATACAACTGCTGCAGTTGGCTGCAGCCATCTAGTGACAGTTGTTGTTAATCAATTTTTATGTGAAATATTAGCATTTAAGAATTATCAATAAATAACATCATCAAAAAACTTTATTCCAACTCAAAAGTTAAACAAAATTTACTACATTGGCTCAAAATACAAAATAATTTCAGCTTTGGAAATCAATAGAAAAAAGTGTGCATAAAGAACAAAATTCCATAGAAATTTAGAAAAGAAAAAAATAAGAAAAGACTTTTCTTCTTTATACCAAAAGTACATGATTCACCAATTCACATGTACCGGTAACGTCTTCGGTCGGCTTCTGTGGCAAAGCCACGTTCTTTAGCCCGCGTTCGCATTTCTCCAGAACGTTCCCAGCTAATTGAGAAATTTTCTGGTTTACATGCTTCTGCAGGCCGGAAGCTAAGAAAACTCCATCATTTTCTTTCACCATCATGGAGATCTCTTGCAGCTTCTCACAGCGTTCAGCAATCTGAAATTTTAAAATTAGTTTGTATTTGCTACAATTGATGTTAGCGGTGTTGTTACATTGAGGATGTTGTTTAAGGTGTTCATGGCCAGTTCTTGCATTTTTGGATCATTCGATCTCAGTATTTTGCTCAGAGGGGCGAGAACTCCAAATTCAAGTAATTGCATTATTTGGTCTGGAGTGGAGCCACACGTGTAGTTGGTAATGGCCCACATTATTTCTTTTTGCACTGAGTAGTCAATCTAGAACCAGTGTAAAACAATGTTACAGTATTGTATGTATCACACCTTAATTTCTTATTTAATTAATTCCCCAAAAGTAAAAGCCTTTTTGATTTTGAGGCACATTGATTGTACAATGTCTCAAAACCTATGACCTATGACTTGGCACTTTGGCTATACATTTAGTCACATCACGTGACTTAAAAATTTGCTATATTACCAACTTTAATTTAATTTAATTAACTCAATTTAATTAACTCAAGAACCAGGTTTTATCACTTTTGTTAAGTTAGTTCAGATCATTGCCACTTGAGGGGGTGTGGCCAAATGCAGTAATTGGGATTTTAAGACTCAAATCTGAGTCTTTAAAAGATCAGGCTTACATTATCCAGCGCATTAATAAACACAGGCATTATATTGGCATCAATGACAGCTTGGACGTGATTGGTAGGTCCAGCAGTGATGTTAGACACAAACCACGCAGTCTCTCTTTTGAGCTTCAACGAATCTTGAGCAAAAAACTGGTTTAAGAAAACAAGTGCACCTGCATCAATCACAGTTTGGGTCTGAAATACATTTCAATCAGCACTTGACCTCAAACAACCTTTTTGACAAAAATATCACCTGAACATCGTTTCCAGCAACAATGTTGCCAAGAGCTTGAAAGGCAGGCAAAAACACGTCGTTATTGTCCAATAACTCAACTAACCGAGGAACCATTCCAGTTTGAACCACCGCTTGGATTCTGTCGACCGGTCCATCGGAAAGAATGGTCACGACCGGGCACACTTCGGACAGAATATCCTTGTCTGAAAATAAATGGATAAATTAGAAGAATATTGTTGAAGAATACTTCAATTAACCAGTGTTTTGCAGAAGTTGTGCCAAAATTGAAAGACACTGATGGACAGTGTCCACTGATGGTGCTGGACTTGTACCACTGCATAAGTTCTTCAAAGTCCATACAATGGTCTTGAGCAGAGAAACACACTGTAGCATTCGTAAATATTGTCTTTTACTAATCGTTTCAAGAGATAAACATATCTTAATACTTTATCTTGGGAATATGGGACAAGAGAGTTAAAAATGCCCAAATTGATGACATAATCCCTGAGTTCCGGTCCGTCGCCAGCGATATTGCCAAGCGCTTGAATGGCATTGTTGACAACTTGGCTGTCGCGGTTGGTGGACGAAACGAGCTGGACAAGGATTGGTGTTGCTCCTGCGTCCACGACAACGCACGTATGTCGTGTGGGTCCGGCTGCAATGTTGGCCAATGCCCAAGCTGCTTCTGATTGGAGATTAGGGCTAAAATACAGTAAAGTGTGACGTCACTTGATTTACACATTCTGTGTTTGGTATATGAAAATAATTAAAAATCATTTTTTTTTTAATGTTGATAATTTATAATAATTAGGTGAATTAAAACTCAACGTTTTCTGCACAAACAAAAGTTGCAAATTTCCACACAAGGGGGCGATGCATTTTAAGTAAACATTATTTTTTTATCTAAAATATTTCACTTACTTATCAAAATGACCAAGTAATTCGACCAATTTCGGCACAAAATCACCACTGATCAGTGCTTCGATCTGCATTTGGCCTCCACAAGTCATAATTCGAACTTGACGCGTAGTTTTCAACTGCAACTCGCCATCATTCGAACTCAACCGACGTAGAATCTCACTCGACGTAGTTTCCAGAATCTAATTTAACAAAAATTCACAAAATTATAGAACCATTTTTTTAACTCATTTTAACTCATTCTAACAAATCCAACTTGTTGATCTAATAAATTCGAACTTCCATCGGTCAAAACTCTCTTGGTGCCTTCGTTAGTTGCAGCAATTTGCGGAGTTCTCATGGTTAGGGTTTGGTTTGTTTGTTGTTGTTTTTCGTTAGAGGTGTGAGTTAAAGTGTCGCTTGAATTTTTAAAACCGGCATTCGATTTTTGCTAATAATAAGTGACTTTTTAAAATAATGGAATGACTTTATTTAATTTGCGCGTGATTTGTGAATTGTTCTTGCCGACGCCTAGTGGCGGAATGAGTCATTAGTTTTTTTAATGAGTTTTTCTTTTTATTTGATTAATAAATTTTTTGTTTCAGAAATCGACACTAGATGGCGCTCGCTCACACTGCCATCTGCAGTAAATTTTTATCACTTTAACCACAACTTACAAAAATTTCATTTTTATTTTTAGAAATTTAACTTTTTGAACCAAAATACAATTTTTGAAACACGTTTCAACTAATAACAAAAAAAATTCTTTTACAACAAAAAAAAATAATCGAAAAAAAAACAGAAAAAAAAAGACGAAAAAATCAAAGAAAAACATCTCTCCGGACCGAATTTCAAGCTGCATGGCCACCGTAGCTATTTGCAGCAAAAAAAAAAATTATTTAAAAACTTTTTTCCAAGCAATCATATGACAAAACTCACTGAAGATTTACGTAACGGAAGCCCTGGATGCCCTGAGCAACTTCGTTCGTGACGTGGCACGCAAACAACAACATGTTGCGCGGCTGGACGCGAATTGCAAATCGCATGAACAAAGCCGAGTAGATCAAAAGGGCTGGAAAAACAAAAATAATCAACAATCAACAATCTATGTGTTGTGATGTGTTGTGATCAAGTGTTGAGATCAAGTGCTGAGGTATGTTGTGATGTGTTGTGATCAAGTGTTGAGATCAAGTGCTGAAATATGTTGTGATGTGTTGTAATCAAGTGTTAAGATATGTTGTGATGTGTTGTGATCAAGTGTTGAGAAATGTTGTGGTCAAGTGTTGAGAAATGTTGTGATGTGTTGTGATCAAGTGTTGAGAAATGTTGTGATGTGTTGTGGTCAAGTGTTGAGATATGTTGTGATCAAGTGTTGAGAAATGTTGTGGTCAAGTGTTGAGAAATGTTGTGATGTGTTGTGGTCAAGTGTTGAGATATGTTGTGCTATGTCAAATTGTGTTATCTTTGTATGTAAGACGCCATCTCTCGAGATCATTTGTAACTTCATTTTTAAAATATTATACAACGCCATCTATAGACATTTTTTGTAAATAATCGACGTAATCACTCACCAATAGTCATGTTGCCGCTAATGATGGACGCGTCCTTGGTGGCAATGTCAGTAATGGCAGCCACAGGAATTCCCCAGTTGGCAACGGGACCCCAGAAATGCTAATTTTAAAAATAACAAAATAAATAAAATTATAAAAAAAAATAAAAAAAATAAATATAAAAATTCAATTTTAATTTACTTACGGTGCTGATTTATCGTTGTAGAAATTTTTTTAATATGAAAATAGAAAAAAGGGTTAGTTTAGGCCTATTTTTAATGGAATGCTACTAAAATTCAAGGTTTTCAATAGGAAAATCGTTTTTTCCCCCGATTTTTTTTGTTTACCTCATTAAGTAGCTCCTGAATTGAGGGCTTTTGAGTTGGTTCATCCAATTTTTGATCATATTGCCGGCTGCCATTTTGCTGATTTTGCTCAAAGTTCACCGTGGATGCGTATTTTAGAGTTGCGAACGTGTGACTGAGAGAATTTTCAAGCGATGTTAGCTCGTGGGTAACGTTACCTAGCAACGACCACGTTTGAATCTCCCGCTCGCTGCCATTGTTGTTTTTCTTTACCAAAATCAACATTTCAAATAAAATCTTTTACATTACTAATCATTTAAATAAAACCAAAAACAATAATTAGTACAAATAAACAAATTTTATAAACTTTAATCGTTAACTTTATCCCTCGTCGAATCATTTCTGCCCCTGGTGGCAAAACCTGTAACCAAATGAAGGATGGCGATTCGATGTATTCGTGTTTTAAACATAACAAATTTAATATTCACCTTAAATTTAATAGTCATAGTCTTATCACGTAGACACACACTAGAATTAAAGGTATTTAGTCATAATCCCATCTATTCAACCACGATCGATAACATTTTAACATTTTAATTTGAATTTTTATTTCAATTCCAACAGAATGACATCAGAAGTTACTTCGTTCTCAGTTCCTTCGGCTTCTTCGAAGGAGGGGTGATGGAAATACACATGAAAAAATTCGCATATTCATCGCCCAACACCAGTTTTGTGGTAAAAAATTGAGAAAATATTTGAAATTTGTTGTTTGAAATGATATTTTGTGTTAATTTTGTGTTGAAAAATTTTGTTTGTTTATTTACAGTTCGGTTTCAGCTTGGATAAGACATACAGTAATGCAATTTCCCCGTATTTGGAGAATCATCAGGACGAATGTGTGTTGCAGGAGGAGAAAAGAGACTTGGAAATGATGTCTGTGACGTTTTTCACGATGGATTTGGTGAAGAAGCAGTGGGTTTTGTGTTGATTTTGGGTTTGGTGGTGATGTTTGATTGATTTGTTGTTTTTAGGTTGAAGATTACGTGTAGTGATGGTATGAAGTCGCTTCATATTCTTGAGTTTGAGGATGAAACGACGAGGAAACAGCGAGCAGCGACGGGTGATGGGGATAAGTTGAGCGATTCTTTTTTAATTCGGCACAGACGAGAGGTTTCTGCTGGTTTGTGATGTGGTTTTGTTGTTGAATGTTGTGATAAATAATGTTGTGTTTTTTAGGTGTTGAGGAAACTGGTGAAAAGGAAGGGAAAAATGAAGATAAAACAACAAAAAATGAGAAAAAAGTTGAAGAAAATGTAAAACCTAATGATGGGAAAGTGACTAAGAATGATGATAAAAGTGGAAAAACAAGTACAAAGGACGAAAAAACTAAAAAACCGAGTAAAAATGAAGAAAAAACTGAAATTTCGGCACCTGATGACGTCAGTGGTCACTCTTGTGGAGCTGGATTGACGATACCAATCATAGCTAAGACTGAAAATGGGTTAACTTCGTACGAAACACGAGTAAATTCATCTAAACCATTTAAAAAAAATAATTAGAAAATTTAATTTAAATGTTACTCTTTCAGTTTGTTATTCAAATTCGCGACAAATCTGAAGAAGGTTTATACAGTTTATACTTCCACAACTGTCCCAACTACAAACGATTTGGCGGAAACGGGTTAACAAAGATAAATCTAACGGTAAATTAAAAGAAAAAGAATTTATAACAAATTTGACAAAAATTTCTATTTTCAGATCGAAATGTTGGAAATAAATGATAAAAATTATCTTTCAGCTGGTCAAATGCCTTTACCAACTGTTTATTTTTGCTCTTCGATGGCGTTTTTAATCGCAGGTTGCATCTGGGTTTACGTTCTCAAACATAGCAGGTTTTTAACAATTTAATAAAAGAAAAAAAAAATTAAAAATTGAATTTTATTTTAGTGATTAATTATTTGAATTATTTTTTTTTAATATAAATAGATCAGCAGATATTTTCAAAATCCATTACCTGATGGCGTCGTTGGTGTTTATCAAGTCGTTGTCGCAGTTATTTCATGGAGTACGAATTTAAAAATTAAAATAATAAAAAATTTGAATTTTTTTTACCATTTTTCAGATAAATTTCCACTTTATCGAGACTTCCGGTAGCCATTACGAAGCTTGGGCTGTGTTATTTTACATTACGCATTTGTAAGTATTTAATATATAAATTTATAATTTATAAAGTTTATAAAATTTATTTATAAAATTTATTTATAAAATTTATAAAATTTATAAATTTATAAATTTACTGGAAATTTTTTGAAATATGAAATTCTAAAATTAAAATATTTAGGTTGAAAGGTGCGTTGTTGTTCATCACTATTGTTCTAATCGGAACTGGTTGGGCGCTTATAAAGCATATAATAAATGACAAAGAAAAGAAAATATTTATGATAGTCATTCCATTACAGGTATAAAGTAGTGAAAAAAAAATTTTATATTTAAAAAACTTTATTTATTTTTTTTTTTTTTTTTATTTTTTTAGGTTTTGGCAAATGTTGCTGAAATTATAATCGAGGAGAGTGAAGAAGGCGATTTGGCTTATTCGGCGTGGAGAGAAGTGTTGATTTTGGTGGATTTGTTGTGTTGTGGTGCTATTTTATTCCCAGTTGTTTGGTTAGTTGGTTAAAAGGGTTAAAAATGAGGAAATTTGATGATTTTTTTTTATTTGTTTTTGTTTTGTAGGTCTATTAGACATTTACAAGAAGCTTCGCAAACAGATGGAAAAGCGGCGATTAATTTAAAGAAGTTGAAATTGTTCAGACATTTCTATATTATGGTAATAATTGATAGATAAATAAGTCATAAAAATAAATTTAGGAAAAATATTTTTGATTGATTTAATCCAAAAAGTCAAAAATGTTTTTGATTTTGTATAGAAATTATCAAAATTTAAACAAAATTTCACAAAAAGGGTTAAATTTTTCCATTTTTAAATGTAATTTATTGATTTTTATTTTTATTTACAGATTGTTTGCTATATTTATTTTACTCGAATCATCGTTTATTTACTAAAGGTATAACTTTCAAAAACTTTAAATTAAATTTACCATTTTTTTAATTAATTAATAAATTTCTATACTTTTTCCACATTTTAGATCACAGTTCCGTTCAAATACGAATGGCTAGACGAAGCATTCCGCGCAGCCGCAACATTGATATTTTTTGTCATGACCGGCTACAAATTCCGACCGGCCAGTAATAACCCCTACTTGCAAATTCCACTGGAAGAAGAAGAGTTAGAAATGGACGAAGTGTAAATAAAATTAAAAAAATAAAAATTTATAAAAAAAATTATATATATAACAATAAAATATTTTTAATTTTCAGTTTGACACAAGGCGGCGCTCTAGACGGAGTGAGTAAAATCAGAAAACAAATCTCAGATCGCAATGAATCAACGAATCAAGAAAGCAGTCACGAATATGATTAATTAAGAATAAAAACATCGGGGAAAACATTTGAAATTCGCTTTCGTTTGAGAAAATATTTATTTTTCAGTTTTTTTTTTTTTAAAGTTTGTGGGTCGGAATGAACGCTGGATGTGGAAAAAGTTTAATTTTATGCTAAAAAAATCCCATGAATACAAATAAGAAGAAAATAATTATTTAATGCAATAATGTAAAAAAGTCAATTTCTTATTTTTTTTTTTAATTATTTTTTTTATGTTTAAATAATTAATAATTAAATTGTATTTTTTTATTGTATCATTCAGCGTCTCGTGCTGCATCGACCCTTTTAAATGCTAGAAATGACACTAAACGAACCAGGTTGATTTATTTATAAGTGTAAAGTTGTATTTGATATGCGAAATGCCAAAATGTAAAATTAAAACAATTAAATGATTTTAAAAGCGGAATTTGGACTTTTTATTGTGTTGTTGTTTATCACAAATCACGTGATGGTAAATGGGGTCTTTCAAACTGAAATAAAGATTTCGAAAAGCATTTATTTCACAACCATAACCCAAAACCCAATGGGACATTGGGCAAGTGCCCAGACATCAATGAATGTGTGTCACGCGAAGTGTGATCACGAGTGAATGCGGTTAACCTAAAACCCGAATTTCATCATAAACTAAATGTTATAAACAACGACTCAAAATCTTATAAAAACTTATAAAAACTACACCAATATCTTTATTTCCTCTCTACGCGTCACACGCTGTTAAAACCCAATTAGAAAATCAACATTTTCCAGCAAATTCCATATGATTACGTGTCACTTTCCACACCCGGCGACACCAGGTTTTATAACAACCCCATTCATCAGT
>JAQFZP010002794.1:0-12298 GCA_034695745.1 Geophilus truncorum | reverse complement strand
GTACACGGCGGAAAGCAAAGAAACCAACCAAACCAAAGCGGATGAATCCCGCGACTGCGGTGGTGCAGCAGAGTACGAAACTGGAAGCATTTCGAGCAGAGTTTACACGTGTTGAACCTTGTAAATCATGCACTGTCTATAATTCACCATTTTGATCCATAATGGATCGCTGTCATTATCGCAAGTGTAGGTAGCATTGGGCTATTCGGGTGGGAGACTGTGCGGCGAAACTGCGCAAACTATGATGGAGAATTGCCGGTGGTATATCCGGAATTTGATTTTGTTGTTGCTTATTATGATGAAATTATCACGTAACAGCGCGCAAGATGCGTCGCAAGTTGTGATTGAGAGTGTAACTGTAAAGGAAAACGCATGCAGCAACGGTGAAACGAATTCTAAGTGTTTGTATGCGTACCAACACGCAGTTGTGCAGTTGAAAATTCAAGTTCCCAGCCAAGATTATAAAGTAAATTTGGGTTGGACGTGGACTCCGAAAAATTTCAGCGACACCTGTGACACTAATGATGGCCGGCACGAACTGAAAGCGGCGATGTTATCTGACGAAAATTTAGTCAAAGTTCTGCAAGTGTCGATCAAATTGACGGAAATGAAACAAGAAGAAGCGACGTTTTATTTGTGCACGGGAGTAATAACAACAGATGCGCAGCAAGAAGAATGGATACATCAAGGAGAAAAGGGTGCAATTCAGGTCAAAGTCAGGTGAGACACTTAACAGAATATGAATACAGTATCAAAAAACAAATACGAAATTTGACATTTAATATAAATGGCCACATCCGATTTAAATTCAGCATTTGAAAAGATAGGATTACAATCAAAGTGTGCAATACGATCTTGTAATCTCAGATTAAGGTCTTTGTTTTGAAAAAAAGTAATAATAATAAATTAAGGCTTTAATCTGATTGTAATTTTTATGGTTGTGATTTATTTATTTATTTATTCAAACCTTGTCAAAGTTTGTAAGAGGAAATTTGTGCAGAAAGCATTTCCTGGATAAAAAAAAATAAATTAATTGACTTTTTAAATAACTTTTCTTTAATAAATTAAAGCAGGTCACTGAATTTGAATTACGTAATTAATTAAAATTAATGGTTCTATTATCACATTCCAGAAAAGTGATTGCTGCAAGTGTGATGGGAGTCCGCGCTGATGCAGACAAAGCAGTGCATTCTGAAGAAGGATTAACCATAAATGCAAATACCAAAGTTTCTATTCGCCTATTCGGTATGAATTTTTCCAAAGATTCGTATGTTCGATTTACTACGGATTCAGCAGTGGCTAAAGTCGATTGCAGTCCATTTAAGTTCCCAACAGATGCTATTACAGTAAATTCAATTTATAATATTAATTTAAAAAAATAAAAAAAATAATAATAATAATAATAATATAATATTTTTGCATCTTAGGTCCGTGAAGTAACAGATTATACAGCTGTGGTTGATGTTTCATTGCCAGAATCGTTGACTGGAGATTATTACTACATGTGTATTAGAAGTGTGGGATTCAACCCAGGCGGAGGCGAGCTCGTTACTTGGGTTCATCAGGGAAAGGAGCCGTGGTTGAGAATTAAATCGGTTGGACCCGTGCTTCCAATATGGCTACAAGTATTAATATTTTATATCAATGTGTTGAAATAATCTTTTTAAAAAAAATTATTTTTAATTTTTTTAGATTTTATTTATAATTCTACTGTTAACATTTTCTGGTTTATTCAGCGGTTTAAATTTGGGTTTGATGGCACTGGACCGTACGGAGTTGAAAATAGTTCAAAACTGCGGTACAGAAAAAGAAAAAAGCTACGCCAAAAGCATTTTACCGGTCCGGAAGATGGGCAATTATTTGCTGTGCAGCTTGTTGCTGGGAAACGTTATGGTCAATAGCACACTGACCATATTGCTTGATAATCTGACGTCAGGATTGGTTGCTGTGATCGCATCAACTTTGGGAATTGTCATCTTCGGAGAGATCGCTCCGCAAGCAATTTGTTCCAGACATGGTCTCGCAGTGGGCGCTCGCACAATTTACGTCACAAAACTATTTATGTTGCTGACCTTCCCGCTTTCGTTTCCAATCAGTAAACTTTTGGATGTGATTCTAGGCGAGGAAATCGGCAATGTCTATAATCGCGATCGTCTTAAAGAGCTCTTAAAGGTTTATTTATTCGCTCGTTTTTTTTTTTTATCTATCTCGAATCTAATAATCTAATCTTTGCATTTTTAGGTAACCAATGAATATCACGATTTGGAAAAAGATGAAGTGAATATAATATCTGGCGCTTTGGAGTTGAGAAAGAAAACTGTGGGAGAAGTAATGACTACATTGGATGACGTGTATATGGTTCCTTACGATGCCATCTTAGATTTCGAGACCATGTCTGACATTATGAAACAAGGTTTCACAAGAATTCCAGTTTACGACGGTGAGACGTCAAATATTATGAACTTACTAAATATAAAAGATCTGGCATTTGTGGATCCCGATGATAATACGCCATTAAAAACCTTATGTCAGTTTTATAATCATCCTACCAATTACGTATTTGAAGACACCACTTTGGATATAATGCTCAATGAATTCAAGAAAGGTCAAACGAACAGTCATAGAGATATACGATCGGAGTTTTATTTGTCATTCTTTTTTTAACAACAGGAAGGTCTCACATGGCATTTGTACAGCAGGTGAACTGCGAAGGTGAAGGTGATCCGTTTTATGAAGTTGTTGGAGTTGTAACTTTAGAAGATGTTATTGAAGAAATTATTCAGTCTGAGATTATTGATGAAACTGATGTTCTAAGTAGATTGGAATTTTGTTTTCGCTTAATGAATTTTACATTTGTAACTTTGTATTTATTTATTTTACTTTACTTTGTTTTTAAAGCTGATAATAGGAAAAAGGAAAAACGGAAAGAAAATTTAGTGAAGCAAGATTTCTCCATTTTTGCTCAACAAAGTCATAGTCAAATTCAAATTTCACCACAACTCGCGCTTGCAACATTTCAATACTTAGCTACGAGTAAGTTATAAATACAAGCATTTCCTAACTTTTTAAAAAAAAATATTTTTTTTTTCCCCCTAGTGGATGCATTCAAAGAAGATTGCATTTCGGAAACTATTTTGCGTCGTCTCATGAAACAAGATATAATTTTCAACATTCGCATTAAAAACAAGGAAGCGGCTACGCAACCAAATGCTTACGTATACCAGCGAGGTAAAGTTGCTGACTATTTCGTCCTAATCCTTGAAGGCCGTGTGGAAGTGACAGTTGGCAAAGAAAATATGGTGTTTGAATGCGGGCCGTTTACTTTTTTTGGTCTTCAAGCTGTTACGTTAACTCTACCTGGTAAAGTAGAAATAAATTTTAAATTAAATTATATTTTAATTTTAAAAAATATAATATTTACTGTTTTCAAGAATTAACGCCGTCGTCAATCGCTAAAGGAATGGTACAAGCAATACCCCAAGAATCTGCAAAAATGACCTTTGTACCCGACTATACTGTAAGAGCAATTGCTGATGTTTTGTATGTAAAAATCCATCGATCGCATTATGTGGCAGCTCGCCAAGCTACAATATTAGAGAAGCAACAGAAACTCGATCCGGCAATGGCTGATCAAGTCACTCAAGAAATGGATGAGGTTCGGATTTCGAATTTTTTTTTACATTTATTTTAAAATGATAAAAATTACCATGTCTAAAAATAAAAATAATATTTAATTTTACAGTTGTTTAAAGCAAGTAATGAACATGCAGGTGACCTCGAAACATCAATGGAAAAATTTAATAACGCAGCTAACTTAAATTTTGATCAGTCAAGTTTTAAACAGCCAAAGAACCACTCAGCTTCCGAGGATAATTCGCCACCGAAGTTCGACTGGGGAACAGCTTCTCGTCAACTGAGTGCAACGTTACAAGAAAGACAGATGAATAAAATCGCTGGTCGTTCGAATAGCATACCGGCCGGCCACTTGATACCTACGAGTGTTAGTAGTAAAATTATAGGAGAAGCTGGAGAAGCGCCTGATCATGATAGTGATTTCGTCGTTCCATCAGAGAATTCTGGATTCCCATCGCAAAATGAACGGACTAATCTTTTAATGGAAAAAACCCATATTTAAGTAAAGCACCGATTCATATTTTTGTAAATACTATTGTATATATCTATGTATCTCGTAGAATGTAAATAATAGTTTACAGAATTTTGCGAACAGAATGAAGGGAACAAGTAATTTTTAAAATAGTTTAGTGTAATAAAGCAAAAAGTATTTGATAAGTTTTATTCAAGTAGTTTTGAAAATCTTATTGCAGCGTTTCCAATACGCTAGAATGAATCCATATGGTAGAATTTCATGCAGAGGATTATATATATATATATATATATATTATATATATAGTAGTGTGATATCTTTATTTATTATGATTATTATTGTTATCATTATTATTCATTTTTTACTTTATCATTTGTTACTAAGAAAGCTTGAGCAAGAAAAGAAATGAATAAAAATATTGTAGTAATATATTTGAGACATGTAGACCAAAAATAAATTATGGTAGACTTGTTTAGTGCCAATTTTTGCTCTATAATAGTTAAAAATTTGGCCTGTGATTTAAAACAAAAACAAAATGTTTCACAAATTGTGTGCAATTTTGCAGTTAGCAACTTCAGATGTAATTAATTTATTTTCATTAAAAACATGAAACTATTCACTTGTTTCTCTTATTCATTTTTCCAGTTCATTGGCAGGATGTTTTAATATAAAATGATATGTTCCTTGAACTTTTGTTTCTCAATTGTCAGATTAAACAGAGACCTATGACTCACAAATCAGAACGGGTTTAGCTTTCGCCTTCCGTCAGTTCTATATTTAGAAACAGTTTAAATTAAACGAAAATAAAGTTTAAGCAATGTACTTGTACACCATTTGAAAGTTCATTCACAGCTACCTTGAACGGTGTTATTTGCATTACTTTGTCGAGGTAAAAGCAATAAAATGAAACGTTTCGTTAATCTCACAATCAGCTAAAAATAGCTCAAATAGAAAAGGAAAAACAACTTTTTTCCCACGCAATAAAAAATTCGTCGCCTAACAGCGAACTGTAATTTCCTAATTTTTAATTTATTGTGCAATAAGCACATTTAAAACTGCATATACTCCTTTACGGAAAAATAAATTCATTTACGATACATTATGTTGAAAAAAAAAAAGATTTTATCTAATAAAAAGGCAATAAATTGATACTAAATCCTTTAATTTCAACAATATTTTTTATAGCTTTCATACTATTTACAATTGGCGCGTATAAATTTGTTCTTAAAACACTGCAACATGAATATGCAGTTCAACTTTTAAATATATATATTCCCGTTATGGTATTTCCTTTCAACTAATGATACATCGTCAATTTGCATGCTGCGCATCAAATTGACAAAATAGTTTTAACATCATTTACTGTTCAGACTTCACTTATTCACATTTCTTGTGATTTGTCACTTGAATCGCTCTACAAAAGCTTCCGTAGCTATATGTACATTTTAAGTAATTTTAAGTAGAATTCCCATTAACTGTTAGCATTTTCAGCTGTTTCAAAACATGCTCTAAAAGCTTTTTCTTTTCTCTCTCTTTTTTAACAAACACAGACATAACATTTTTTGTTTCAGCGTCACGATACCTAAAAGTTAAAAAATTATAACTTAGAAGTCTAATTTTTAAAAAAAAAAGTCGTTATTACTTTTCAAGCAGAGTAATTGCTGTGTCAGGTGTCACTCTTAAGTATTTACTTTTCGGTTCTCCGTAATCACTGAAATACACTGACCAATCTAAATCGACGAACAGGTTTATAATTTGACGAAGATCCGAAAAATACATCAAAAGCGTTCCTTGTTCCATACCATTAATGGGTTCGGAAGCAAATGCTAAAAATTTGTGGGGGAAAATAATTCAAACTAAATGTTTACGGTATAAAATAACGCAATTTACCTTCGCAATGAGCTACATCCAGACTGAGTTGTTGCAATGCACCTTTTGATATTTGTTTCACGCTTTTATCATCCGTTAGAAATTTCATCAACTGTTGAGATATATACATACATGCAGTCATGCAAGCCGTTTCTACTATTTTTATCTGATGGAAAAGAAAAATAAATTTTTGGCAATTCGTTTTTTGTCACAATAATTGCTACTTAGAATAGAACTCACCGGTGGGTCTGGAATAGACACGAGAAAATTCTTTAAAAACGAAATTAAATCAACAATAAAATCGCTCGCTTTTCCTTGGATTATATTGTCCTCTACCGGAAGTTCAGGAAGCATCCACACGTAATCAGCTTCAAAAAAAAAAAGAAAAGAAAAAATAAGTTAAAACTAATGTAATTATATGTTACAACTCACCTAAGCTTAAAAACTCGTTAATTTTAACTTTTAATTGATTAATAATTTGATCTTCAACATCATTCCTTGCTTTTTTGAACATGCTTTGTTCTTGAATTGTAATATTTGAGCTTGTAATAGTCGAACTAAAATTAAACAAAATTTTTTTAAATGATTTAAAATAATGCAAAAACTTAAAAAAATAATTAACACACCCAGCAATAGTGGAAATAACTTTCTCGAGATGTGTACATGATTTCTCCAGGTAAGAGATATTTGTCATCAACTGAATTAACTAGTAATAAAATAAAGAATATATACTTTACTGTGTATTATAAAAACTAAAATTTTCTTACTTGTGGAAGCCCAACTTTAGATTCTTTAATTATATTTGATAAACACGTGCTCAAAGTATTGTGTAGTAACAAATTAGTCGATTTCTTCAGATTTTCAACTATTTCTACCGTACTTGTATTTATTGTAGAATAAAAACTGTGGCAAGTGTGAATGAATCTAACGATTTGATCATAAACTTTAGGAACCATGTACGAAAATGAAAAACTTTTTGGAAATGACTGGTAAAAGAAATAAAATTTTAAAAATCACTAACAATTTGTATTTTCCCCCATAAAACTTACATGCTTAATTAAATTCTCCTCGTAAGGAAAATTTCGCAAAATTAAATGTTCATCGCTTTTCAACTCTTCTTCACTTTCGATCGTTATTGCTGAATACGAATCATGTTCAAAGATGTTTTGAAATATTAATTGCCACTTTTGCATTAAAATCTCCATATATTGATCTCTGAGTTCAGGTACCAAATATGATAATTTCTGCACTGTGTAACCATAACCCTAAAATTTAAATAAGATTTGTAACATCATAGTTCTAAATATTAAATATCGTTTTAACTTACATGCATAGACGCTATGAACAATTGTACGACGTGTATAATCGCAATTATGAACTCATCATCCTTACAAAATGCCTAAGATTAAAAAAAAGAAGTAAAAACTCACAACTATGCTTCATTATTAATTAATTGTATTTTTCTCTTTTTACCGCTTCTCGTCTAATCGCCACAATAATTTTTGATACCGTTTTCTCCCAAACATCATTCAAATAATTCCTATTAACGAGTCCATCGGCTGTATTTAAAATGTGTTCTTCAACAACAAAAAATCTATAACAAACATTTAAATTAGAAAAATCACATTGTCATCATTGACTAACTTCATTTACCCAACTATTCCGCATAAATAATCCCAATATTTGTCGATACTTTGCCTCTAAAAAATTTAAGTAAAAATTGATCAATATTCTGTTTGAAAATATAAATAAAATTACCATATTCAGTGGCGGTTCGCTGGCCAACTCAGCCTGAACTCTCCTTTTGTCCTGATAGTTTGCTTCAAACGATTCTCTAAATCCCTTAAAATAAAAAATAAATTAGTTTAATAAATGTTGGCATTACAAATTCAAACTTACTAAAACGGAATGAATATGTAAACATCTGAAGACGGGAGAAAATTCAACCACATCTTGAGGACTCATTTCTTCCTTCGAGTTCAAATTATTGTTGCTGGCTGTATCATTTACAGGTGTCATCTTTGGTATTCCGTTAATGTTGATATTATGTTGTTCAGCAACCTAGTTATCGATCAATTTTTATCAAACTAAACTTTCTTTATTTTTTAAAAATCCATACTTGCGCCATTGCTTTGGCACCAATTTCAGACGACTTCTGCCTTACGTTCTCTAAAAACGCACTTAAGTCCGAGAGAGAATTATCTTTGATATTTTGATGAAGAAGTGGAATTTTACTACGCATTTGTTGGAAAAATCCGTAATTTGCTACCAATGGCAAGTGGGTATGTTCTAGTTGTTCTAATGTTTTAAGCGCCGAGTAATATCTGCAAAAATTAAATAAATTCCATAAATATAAAAATAACAAAACACAGATTCTTTTTCTTAAAAATGCAATGGTAATAACCTTTTTTCCCGCACTTGATTTTCAAGTGTAGCGTACGTTTGAAGCACAGGTAAACAAATTGATAAACTATCTATAGTAGCTGCGATATTGCTTTGTCTCCGACGTAACCTCGCCAATTCTTCACCCGAACCAAGTAATTTGGATGCAGACTCTTGTAAATCAATGTCGGTTTGTGAAATTTCGTTCTGTAATAACACATCACGGATTAAGTCTCACACTTTCTCAACTCGCATTTCCAAAAATGCAACTTACCTTTAATTTTTGAGCTTGATTCTTGACTTGGAGCAATTCTCTAATGGATTCGATGAACCCTTCGTAATGAAAGTTACACATTCGTTCAATGTCTCGGTCATGCGTTTTGATTCTGGCATCCAGTCGTTCCATGAATTTCTGAATCTCTTGTTCATCTCCATCGTAAATTCTCCTGATAAATGATAACCAAATAAACTATTAACGTAAATTCGTAGTTTTGTTTTTTAAAAAAATAACTGGATTCTAGTTTCCATGTCCGTAAATATATTTAATCTACGTAAACAGTTTCAGCTTAAGTAAATACCTAATTACAACTCCGACGCTGCTCAGATCAGACGACTCTAATTCGTACAATAAATGTTCATGTTCTGCATTTAACTGAAGGTCGGGGCCCGGTTCAGCCATGTTATGTCGACTGTTTGTGGCATAGGACGATAGGAAGCAAGTAAATGACCCAAAAGCACAAACCGTCTCAGCGTAGAAACACTCCTAGTGCATGGGAGCGGATGCGCGGTCGCGTAAGGCCAATTTGGACCAGAACCATGCAATCGATCTCACTTAATTAGTGTAAATGAAAAGTTGTTACAAAAGTAAATCATATGCATTTAATGAAAGTTGTTTGGATTTTTAGCAGTGTGTAGCTAATTTTTAAATTGTTTTTGTATCGGATTAAAGTGTAATTCCTAAGATGAATTTTAATGAGTTATCGACTGTACGGATGAAGCAGTTTTGCAGGCTACAAAGGGTTACGGTGGTAAGTAGAAGTGGTAAGCGATCAGTTCTTTCCTAAGAATCTTCCGGTTATTTTTCCAGTCAAAGAGAAAACATCGAACTCATGCATGACTTCTCTTTTTTCAGAAGTAAATAAATTAATTTATAGTAAATTTAGTACAGTAAATAATTAAGTAAATAAATTAATAGATAAATTGAATTTTTATAATTCAAAATTTATATTTTGATTTATAACATTTAACATTTTTACACATAAATTTTACAAAAATTCAGCTAATTTATATTTTAAAATTTTATTTTATTTATATCATGGTTGCACTTTTTTGTTATAAAAATATAAAAGTGCATGATTTGAAAGAACTGTTTGATTACCCTTTTAATACACTTTGAACACTTACTTCCAAGGATTATCATCTGATAATTCTATTTCTTCAATAATTAATTCAATTTTTGAGTTCGAGCTATCTGTTCCATTTCCGTGATTACTGATTGTCGAGTCTAGTCTCATAAACAATTGAAATGGCGCTTGCTTGCTTTCCATATCCTGCTTGTTACGACGCAAAAGTTGTAAATCTGTAAAAAGTAAAAATTCCACGTCTACAATTCTTGTTTATGTAAACACGGATACACAATCGTACCTCCTAGTGGCTGCCCCCAATATTATATCAAGTTTACATGAAAAGTGAGCTGTGGTGGAGTGGATGGTACATTTATCGCGAACTACATGTCAAACCTGTCTGCAGTATATAAAACGTTATCACTATCATGTCATACGTCATGATAGCATACAGTAATGTAATAGTGGAAAATAAAAACTCGAGTTGTTACTTCCCATTCAAAATAATTTTTTTTAAATTATTATAAGACAAATTAATATTTTTAGTAACAAAAATAAATATTTTTATTTAAAAAAAAAAATGTTCAAATTTATCGCCATAAATACAATTTCTCGCATTACAAGATAAAAAAAAAGATTACTCCTATAATCTGTGATTATTGATAAGAGTTTGAGTGGTCGGACATTTATAACACAATATGGCAACCAAATTGACTTTGCAACAATTCAGCAAACGACGAAAGTTTTTGATTGATCTCAAACGATTTTTATCAACCGATAAAACTCAACCTAAATCATCGTATGATGCTATAGTAATCGGCGGAGGCCACAATGGATTAGTTGCGGTGATTAAATCAATTAAGAATCAATCATCCTTTTTTTTTTTTTTTTTTTGAAAACATAGAAAGGTAAAATAATATTCTGCAATATAATTAAAATAGGCGGCTTACCTGCAAAGATCGGGTTTAAGCGCATGCGTTTTGGAGCGAAGACATATAATTGGCGGTGCAGCTGTTACAGAAGAAATCATCCCTGAATTCAAATTTTCCAGAGCGTCTTATGTTTTCAGTTTATTCCGTCCAATCATTTTTAAAGAATTAAAGCTCAAAGTAAAACTGAAATTATTCTAATCGTACAATAAATTTATTTAGCATTGTTTCGTAGGAGTATGGAGTGAAGGTGTTCTTGAGAAATCCAAATTCATTCACGCCCTTGACAGAATGGAAACCCAACCAGCCGAGATCACTCTCACTTTATTTAGGCAATGAAGATAAACTCAAGGAAATTGGTCGATTTTCGTCAAATGATGTTCAAGTACATTTGTTTGATCTCTACCGTATGGTATATTGTAAAAAAATGAATTTCTATACATTGCATCATTTTCCAGGCTTACATCGAATATGATAAATCGTTAACGAATGTGATTAACAGCATAAGTCCACTTTTCGACCATCTTCCTCCAGATGTTTCGACTTTAATTAACGGCACGTGGCTACAAAGATTTAAAGCTCTGCCAACTTTAAAGCCTTTACAACATATCAGTAAGAACATCGGCGAAGATTTTCCTTTATTAATGGAACTTCTTTTCTCTTCGGCGCACAAAATCTTAAACAAACGGTTCGAAACTGACTGCCTTAAAGCGACCCTAGCCACAGATGGCGTAATTGGAGCACTGCTCAGCCCAACGAGTCCCGGCAGTGGTTACTTACTATTACATCACGTAATTGGAGGTGTTGAAGGCATTGATGGAGCTTGGGGATACGTGGAAGGCGGAATGGGAGCAGTGTCGCAAGCAATAGCAGCTGCAGCCACTGATTTAGGGGCCGAGATTTTCACGGAAAAAGTTAATAACAAACTTAACAATTAGTAGTCCACATATTCTATCAGTATTACGGTACAAATATTTCTATTTATTAATTTTCAAAGGAAGTGAAACGCATTAAAGTCCGCAACAACCGAACGGAGGGAGTGGTGTTAGATGACGGAATGGAAATCAACGCTCCCCTAGTGTTATCAAACGCAACCCCTAAAATAACTTTTTTGGATTTATTGGACGAGGGTTTACTGCCACATAAATACAGACATGACATCTCTCGAATTGATTACGTTTCTGCTGTTACTAAAATAAACAGTAAAAATCGATGTACTAAATTTCATTACCGTACCAAACCATTAAAAGATTTTTTTTTTCAGTTGCACTGAAAGGATTGCCCAATTTTACAGTTGCTCCTCACACTACTTCCGCAATGCCTCATCATCAAGCATCAATTCACATTAATTGTGAGAATTTAGACATGTTAGAAAATGCGTTCTTAGATGCAAAGCAGGGAAATCTACCTAAAAGGTTGCCCTATTTTTTATAACAAAATTTTATTAAATTTAATTTAACAAAAACCTTTTTCAGACCTATGATAGAGATGATGCTACCATCAACTCTGGATAACACACTGGCGCCCTCTGGAAGTCACGTGTGTCTAATTTTCTCTCAGTTCACACCTTACCATCTTTCAGGCGGGAAAACGTGGGATTTAAATATGAAGAAAAAATATTTCGATATCAGTAAAAAATAGTAAATGTTGATTTGAATTTATATTCATCA
>JAQFZP010002793.1:0-12301 GCA_034695745.1 Geophilus truncorum | reverse complement strand
GTCACCAAATGGTAAGACTATACACTTACCATTTGGTCACTTTTTCATTTTTTGCTCACATCTACTAATCTAGCAGAAGTGATTTGAGAAAGTTGAAAAATTGACTCAGAAGTCACCAAATGGTAAGACTATACACTTACAATTTGGTCACTTTTTCATTTTTTGCTCACATCTACTAATCTAGCAGAAGTGATTTGAGAAAGTTGAAAAATTGACTCAGAAGTCACCAAATGGTAAGACTATTTTATAACTACGCGATTAAGTAAAGAAATTCGCACAGAAATAATCTGAACAAATAAAATACCGGTACCTAAAAAATTAACAGAATAAACAATTGTGAAAAGTGGCCATAAATCTTAGTAAATGACATAAGCGATGACTCCTGCAGTGTTGACATTTTAATTGCTTTCTGAAATTATCCGTAAACTTCATCAGTTTTCCAAGACAGAATATAAAAATCTGACAATTGGAATCATAATCACTTAAGATTATTTGATGGAAGTGATTTTACGTAACCGTACAACTATATTATAGTGGAAAAAATAAAGTATTCTCGACAACAAACGTCTTTTTCAATCCCAGCTTTAATACCGAAAGAAAAAACCCGAGGAAAAACAGCATAATTTTAAACTACGGTAACTTTAATTTTTGTACTCAAACTCAACCAGTAAGATTATCGACTATATTAAGACCAGTAAGGAGAGCAGTAATTGCTACTGATACGGCGCTTATTGCAGAGCTCAATATCGCTATTGGTGGGATCAATGCTTGAAGAGGTCCAAGATTGTCGATTGTATCTGATGTTGCCTTTACGATCTGACTGATGTCTATAACCTAAAAGAAAATGATGATTGTCAATCATTTTTTAAAATTAATAATAAAAAAATTATGCCAATACGTACCCATTTTTTTGCTTCATGTATAGACGTGGGAATTCCATTTTCGATAAGACCTTCCAAATCCAACGAAGCATTTTTCAGTCGGCTTATAACGAACGGATGTTTTATTATTCCTATCTCGTCCACTGTTGTTTCAATGGCATTAATAATTGGAGTGATCATGCTGTTTATCTTTTGTAATTCATCATTCAAATCAAAAGAAGATGTGGAAGAACATAATGCCATTAAAATTATAAAAATCATCAGTTTTTTCTCGTAAAACATCTTAATTCTTTAGTGGAATTTTACACAACCGTTTGCACCTAAGAGCAACGAGATTATATTGCTTTTCCAATTAAATTCCCTCATATTGCATAAAGTTAAAGCGCAGGTTTTTCTACACCTGTACAATCAACTTGTAAATAAAATAACGTTATTAAATGTAATTCTTTGCCTCGCACACGTTACGCAATCGGACTAAACAAAATTTATTTTTAATTACAATATTTCATATTTCCACATTTTGAAATAAGTTTCCCCAGAAGTATATCTGGTTTCTCTCTGTATTTTTGTTAATTTTTCGTTGCATTTTGTTCTACCCAAAATCTATAAAATTAATAATAAACTGCGGTTATCGTGTGTCTGGCTCTAAGCGTTAGGATTACCCTACGACTATTATAGCTATAGATTGCAATTTCGATTCATGTGCTGACAATTTACAATATTTCAAATCTTACTTAACGGATGATGATATCACTATTGCTAATGGCAAAGCGCCATGTATTATTAAGTAAAATTGGATTACGTTATAGTGATAAAAATGGTGAAATAAATGTACAATTCACATTAGGTTTTGCAGGAAAAGTAACAATTTCAATTGACTAAATAAAAGTTTTGCCCCGCCCATTTCCTTTTCTTTCAAAGCCGATCATAATATTTGAAAGAATAAAAATTAATGTTAATCCGTACCATTTCTTTGCGTCTCGTTTAGTTTGGCAAGTTCAATAGTTGTAGATATTGACATTTACTTTACATGAATTTATAGAGGAACTCAAAACGTATTTTTACAAGTAATTAAAGATGCACCCTGGGTTACATGGCAGATATAAAGGCAACATTTAAATTTTTCCCAAACTCGCACATATTTTCACTTTTCAGTAACTTCAGCAATTACATTATAGTGATTTTTTGTTTCAGCGTTATATACGTAGTCTAAATCAGCTGGAAGTGGGAGAACAAAAATGTATCCCCACAAGAAAAAAGTCCCATAGGGTTAAATCTGAGCTTCGAGGTGGCCAACCAGCGAGTCTGAATTTTATTTTGCTCAATTGCAACATGAAAAATTCTTTTTCAACAGCATTTAGGCTTGGCGGTCACGTGATGGCTGACGTCAAAGCTGACGTCATGGCCTTGCCTATGAGCAAAAAAAAAAACTTTTCGAGTTTCTCTACAAACCCATGTAAAGTAAATGCTACAATAGTTTTGATGTAATACAATGTTGAAACTGTCAATTTCTTTGGCAATAACCTTGTATATACGATACATAAAAATATTTGAACCTTAAATGTAAAGAAATCATATTTTCTAAAATCAAATTTGTAACATTTATATTTGTCATAATTTATTACTCATAATTTAAAATCATAGACCATCACCCAACTCCCCATTTGTCTAACTGCTGAAGACTTTGCCTTAGTTCCTCCATTTTCTAACTTCTTTGGCACTTCTTTACTCGTCACATATCTTTACAATAATATTTCAGAGGTGGTTACAAATGCCTTATGTAACATCTTAGATCTTATCTCGTTCGTTTACCTTCTTTTCGGCACTTTTTCAGCCGTTTATGCTTGTAATTGTGACCTGTTATCTGTAATACAGTAGTGATGCTTCACGCATTTTCGCACACTTCTCACTTGTATACGTGATACGTCACTCATTCGACGTGTGCTCCGCCTTTATCCGTCTCTTCCGGCCTTTTGTCTACCTTCTTATGATTTTTGCACTTTTAATTACTTAATTTTTCGACTTTAACCATCGTATTACCGCCTTTATTCCCCTTGGTTTCTCTTGATAGTTGTCACTCAACCGCTACCCACAAACCACTAAATGTTCCACTTGTCCACTTGTCTTTAAAAAACTCACTCGACTGCGATAAAGAAATACATCACTCATTTTATTTTGACGAAGTTCCGACAGAGCTATTTCAGAAAACTTATAATTTGCATTAACTTATAATTTGCATTGGTGTTCCACTTTGTTCCACTTAACCATTGCACTGGAAAAACCTGTACAAGAACAACATCCTCTGATCCTCGCACTCATTACACCAACAAAATCATCGCCACTTTATGCTTGTGCTGACATGAAATACAAGTGTATTATCAGTGGAAGAAATAAAGTATACAATATAAGCGTATATCCAACAACTAAATCTTTTGCAATTACTGTTTTACTACCGTACCGAAACCTAACAATTACAACTAAACTTTAAACATTCAATTTTTCTACTCAACCAGCAAACTTGCCGACTACGTTAAAACCTTCAAGGATTGGCTTAATCGCTAGTGACACAGCTCCAAGTGCAGTGCGCAATGCCACTAGTGGTGGAAGCAAAGCTTCAAGAGGTCCAAGATCATCAATTCCATCTTTTACGTCGTCGACGATATCGCGGATGTCTACAACCTGAAAAAAAAACAAAAAAACTATCAAATAAAAATAATGTTTTTAAAAAAGGAATAAAATTGATGCCAATACGTTACCCATTGCTTTGCTGCAGATATGCTTTTGGGAATTCCCTTTTCAATAAGACCTTCGAAGTCAGTGCCAGCTGATTCCAATTTGCTGATAAAATGTGGATGTTTAATTTTTATGTCAGCCATAAATGTTTCAATGATAGAAACAATTGGACTGAGCGCAGTCTTCAGGTTTACCAATTCATTGTGCAAATCAATCGCTGACGTGCCACACCATAATGCCGTTAAAACTAAAAATAATTTAAATTTTTTCTCACAAAACATTTTGGTTTGTTGGTGGAAAAATTTTCACAACTGATTGCACTAAATAGTTGGGAATATATATGAATTGTTTGGCTAATTAATTTCCGTAGCGTCAAGGAAATTTGTTATAAATATTTGTGACAATAAATATAGGTTATTTTTTTTCAATTGATTTCCTTTAAATTATGTAACGCTATTGGCTAATTCACAGCTTTTGCGTCATTTGAGAAATTAAGACGTGTGTAATGAATATTGAAAATTCATTCCTTTCTTGACACACAATGCAATCAAAATAAACAAAAATTTATTGTAAAACAAAAATATCTTTTTAATTACATTATTTTCTTTGACCATAATTTGAAATAAGTTTCACTCTGCATTTTTGTTAATTTTTTTCCTTGCATTTCGTTTTGCACAAAATTATAAATTAATACTCAGAGTAATTCAATATTTAATAAATCACTTCGTTCGATTTGCATAGAGAAAAATTAACGCTCCCAAGTCAATTTTGAAGATCACTTTGGTGGCCGTCCGGCAATCTAAAGAGCTGGAGTTTCTGTAGTGAGGCGTGGCATTAACTTTCAGGTGCAGAATTGCCAGACTCCGCGATGCCAAAGCTTTCCAAAACCTCTTTAAAGGTGGTCAAGCTTTTGCGCAATGTGAGGCAGAAACCCTTCGAAGCTGGGACTAGAGGAAACTCGGGGAGATCTACTTTGTTATCTGTCTGTTCAATAATCGTTTTGAAAATTGTTGGTGATGCCGGACTCGTCGGGTGAGCTTCGTTATGCTTCTCCGAAATTAATAACCACATCTGAAGTCTTTGGATCAATCTGAGTTTTAAAAAATTAAAAATTAATAACGAGTTATTAAATGTTTAAAATGTCTTTAAACCTGTAAGCGTTTTGCTGAAAGTGCGACATGATTTCATTTTTGAACAATTCAAGAGGACACGACACCATTTTAGTCATTGACTGCACCAATTTGAGCACCACCATTTCGTTGTACATGCGACTGTTTTCGCGTCCTTGTTGCGTTCCCTTCTGCCTTTCATATCCTGCTTCATTAAAGTACGGTTCTCCCACTAGAATCAGACCTTGGATGGAAACAATCACTTGTAGTAGGCTCGAGTTACTGGTCCAAACTTCAGTTCCCTAAACAAGACAACGTAGGTATAAAGACCAATTATGGTAATTCTTTTCTTATAAACGAACAATAACGTTAAACTTCGGCTTACTTTACCGCCCCACGTTCCAAGCAAACTGACACAAACTTTTCCGTCTTCGTACAAATTCGGATTAAGCCGGTCAGAGCAATAACTGATGTAATGACACACGGGCGGCGATTTAGGATAATCAGAAGACAGCTGGAAATCAAATAGAAATACACCGTCTTCATAAGGCGTTCTTGCAGGTCCCTTGATCAGAACCGAGAATAAATCCATGCGATCTTCGAAACCTTTCACTAAAATTCCTTCGGGTAATGATGTTTTGAGCAATTTCAACTATAAAAATGTAAAAATGTAAAAATGAAAAAAATGAAATTAATAAATGCGAAATAAATAATACAATAAAAATAACAGCCCAAACTAACTTCCTTGCGCACTCCCTTGCAAAACGATTTAGCTTCATTAGGTTCGAACATCGTCAACTTGAATTTGTGACTATCCGGCACGTATTCTAGCATAGTGAATTCTACAATACGGTAAACGTTAACATTCCGTCAAAAACCAACATAAAACTAATAATAATTCTTTATAAAAATAAAAATTCCTTATCACCGTACCCTGTCCAATCTCAATGTTAACTTCTTCCGATTCCTTTGTCTCGATGGGTATAATCAAGTCATTCAAGTCTATTTCGTTAGTCTCGGTTTCTGCATCACAGTTGGTCACTGCAGGCAAAATTTCGGTCGCGAGTTTCTCGTGTACTTGGCTTCCGAAACGTTTCACAACTTCTTCGTGGGCCTTAAGCAGCTGTCCTTTGAGCAAAGAGCATAATCGAGCACAAATGTGGCCTGTTTTCGAGTCGTCGGTCTGCAAGGCAGTGTTGCTGGTTGCCCCTTCGACCGGTGAGCAACACGATACCACTTCATCCATCGGGTCGGATCCGGAATCAGCACTGGTATTGAAAAAGCGATTTATTTGATTGGCCACACGCTGCGCACTGGTTATACGTCCACGCTCTCGGACACGCTCCAGAAGCCCACAAAAATGACTCTCGTGGAAGAACGTCGTTCCCATCAATCGATCTAGAAATCTAGTTCGCAAAAAAAATAAGTATTAAATCGCAATCCAATTTATGGTATTATGGTTTTCAGTCACTGACTTGCAATCTTTGTACACTTCGAGAAGTTGTCGCATGACAGATGCAATTTGCAGAGAAGGATTCTGCGTGAAAATTTCCTCCAGTCGTGCCATGGCGGATCGAGCTTTCTCGATGTTGGCCGCCAACTTCGGTTTCAACATCAAATCGGTTTCTTCCACTTGCAACTGGATCGAACGGTTACCCACGGTAATCTGGCTTTCTTCGGTTCTGTTGGGCCACAAAATGCCGTTTAAAAAACAATGAACGAGAAAGTAATTTTTTTTTTATTACCCGTCTTCGGCTATAACTGACAACTCTGATTCGGTCTCCCAACTATCGTCGGACTCGCCAGTGTCGTCCCATAGTTCTCCTTCGTCAGAATCGTATTCGCCCACTTTGTACAGTTCCTGAGGATAGCAAAACGACTCTCGTCCACTCACCCAGTGTACCTGTACCATTCCCGAAGGATAAACGTCCAACACTTGACCAGCCGTCGATTCAGTACTTTCGTCCTAAGAAAATAATTGTTTTCGTTAATAATTCCACATTTTACAGAGATTTAATTATTTACCTGAAAGTTGGCCACGCGAATCACAACCGAACCAGGTCTGTACTTGAAATCAGGGTGATCTTTTAAATCATACACACTAACTTCTTGCTCATGAAGGAAAATTGGACTTTAAAAAAAAATAATAAAAACAAATAAATAAACAGTAAACACTGATTTAGATAAATCTACTTCATTATTAAAACACAATTTTTTAAAAAAAATAAGAGATAAAAAAAATATTTTACAGATTTTGAAATTCATACTGAGGATCAGAACTTTGAGTGTAAGTCTTCATCCAATGCACGAGCGTAGTTCTGCCTGCATGATCAACTCGTTTGACAACACCATACTCGTGAGGATTGACACATTCGCGGTTTTCAACAACGAAATCACCAGGAAAAAATTCCTGTTCGTCCAAATGATGAATAGGATAAAGATCGGTTGATAATACATCGAGTTCGGTCGAACTGTCCTGAAAACGTAAACAAATGTAAATAATAAATTCAAAATGCAATTCTTTTTGTCATTATTTACCTGCCACACAACTTGAGCCTTAGATGTTGTGACCAAAGTATCTACCACAACTTTATCACCTGGCTTCGCAGCAATGATGTCCTGATGAACTCGTCTGCGTGCTCGCTTCAGTTTTTTCTTTTTCAAATTAAGAATTTTTGTGGCTAAAGGCATAGACCCTTTTTTCGTTTTCTTTCCTTTGAAGCTACCTAAAACGTGACTTATTAACTTAATGTCACAAAAATGTCGATATAAAATTACCACGAATACCTTGACTGGCAGACGAAGTGGACGAGCGGCTTGAAATTGATGTAGTGTCAGAGGCAGTGCCATCATCAGTATCTATATCTTCAAAATCACAGTCGTTGTCGACCATTCCACCGTTTTGTACATCAGTTAATTCCTTATTCTCTTCTCGCGTGACTTAAAAAAATTTGTTAAGGGGAAAAAAATTAAATTAAAAATAAAAATAACTCGCGTAACAGATTGTATCTAAATTTCTCACCTGGTTCACTTTTTTTATTTTCCCCTTTTCCTTTATCTTCCTGATTTGACTTTTGAATGTTTTTCTGCTCTTTATGTTGACGACGCCATTGTTCTTTGCTCAAAAGAGTATCCTCATCTTTAAAAGTATAATAATTTCGACTTCCCAGTTGCAGAGTGCAAGGCTCATATATATTCAATAATTTTACCCTAAATTGAAATTCAATTCTCAAATAAATCTTTCTTGTTTTTTTTAATATTACGGTATTTTACCGTTTTAAATCTTCTCCTTGAACGAGATATTTTGGTTGTTCGGGCTCTGCACCCAATTTTGAAGCTTTAGAATAGGCACGGCATTGCCAGTGAACCCCAATTGATTGAGCTGTAAGCTAAAATAAATTAATTTAAAAAAAAATATTAGAAAAATCAAGATTTTATTGATCAAGGTATACGTAATAAACTTACACTTTCAACAGTCACACGGATAATTTTTTGATGTTTCTGGAGCAATAATTTCATTTCGTCAGTTATGTGTGTCCATTCGGCACCTTCGAAACTGCGTACAGGACCCCACAGTTGTTGACCCGGATAGAAGTCGTATTTCCTAAACTCCGAGCCCTGTGGGAAATTTAATCTGTTTTAAGCAATAATAATAAAAATAATATTGATAAAAAATAATCGAAAACATTTACCCGTTCACGTTTGTCGAGCAAGTCATCCAAATCGTAAGCGATTTCGTCCGAAACAATGCATCTGGATCCATCTGAGCATTTCAAATTGACCTTTGATTTGACCATTTTGATTATTCCGACCCACGAATCCAAAAAGATAGCAATATCAGCCACAAATTCCTAGTAAAATTTACAACAATGCAATGTCAAGTTCTAAAATGTCGGCCATCAAGCCGTTTTCTCACCTCAAGAGGAACCAAATCACGGCTATTTACGCTGTTGATGACCTGTCGCGAGCCCAGTACCTGTACACTGGCCGTCACGTCAACAGTCCTGCAGTAACCTCGTTGAGTGTCCTTCCCCTTGATCACACGTCGAACCACATCCCCCGGCATCAACGCGCGATCGGCCAAATTTACCTTTAGCACAGGGAAATCGATTTAAGCAAAATAACATTTGCAAAATATTTATTTTAACAGCTTTGGAACCTTTCTTTCGAGTAAAACCTCTTCGTCTCCCCGCGGATGCCAGGCTATGCGTACATGACCTTTCTTCATGGGTTCCCATTCGTCGTTTTTTAAGTCTACACTGTCTTCTTCATCGCTGGAAATAAATTCGGAATTCTCTAAAATAATTCCGAATTCAAGAAGTCCTTTCTTGTTTATTCGATAAACCGCATCCTCTTCGAAATATTTACATGCCGCCGCCATCACTTCGAAACTCGACTGAATTATGTGTTGAACTTATAAAAAATGTCGCGAGAGCGCGCGTAAAATCAGCCCTTTGCGACACAGTTACAAAGCGCGCGAAATATGAATTGTAGTAAACATTGTTGTACACGCAAATTGAAATAAGTCTTAAACAAAAAGGCCTTTTTTTTATTTATTTTAAAAAATATAAACATAAAAAATTATATCAAGGAAAACGAAACACTTTTCCTGGATTCATGATTATTAAAGGATCGATGGCTTGTTTTATTTTCTTCATTAAATTTAATGTTTCGTTGCCAAACTCCGTGTGAAGTAAATTTATTTTTCCTTGTCCAACCCCATGTTCTCCTGTACATGTTCCACCCAATTCCAGTGCATATCTAAAAATTTAATTCATTAATGCATTTAATTCATTTGCTATTTTTCAAGCTATTTACTCAGCTATTTTAGTCGCAATGTCTTTCGCTTTACAAACTTCCTGGGCATCATTTAAATCACACAATAAAATAGAATGAAAATTTCCATCTCCAACATGTCCCAAAATTGGCCCTATTAAACCAGAGCTGGCAATCGTTTCTTGAGCATGTAAAATGCTCTTAGAAAGTTGAGTGATTGGTACGCAAACATCAGTAATAACAGCCTTGACAGTGAAAATAATAAATAGCATAACATTTTAAGTTTTAAGTCACTTTTTCTCTTACTTTTGCCCCTGGTCGCAGTGCTAAACAACTGTAAAACATTTCGTGCCTGGCTTTCCACAGTGCATTCCTATCCTCTTGTTTTTCAGCCCAATTGGCTAATGTGCCTTCGTTTGATTGTAAAATTTCCTCTATAAAATAAGACTTACGGTATTAACTTTAGAAAATCAATAATTGCATAAAACAAACCAACAATCTCCACTTGATGTTTGATTTCACCTTTATGAGAACCGTGAAACTCGAGAAATAATGTAGGAAGTAAAGGGAAATCAGTTTTGCTGTATGAATTGCATGCTTTGATTGCTACTTTATCCAATAATTCTGAAAATTTAATTTTAAAAAAATCTTATATTTTCAATCTAGATAACAGTAATAATTTAACCTATTCTTGCAACACCAATTGCAAGTTGCTGAAGTTGAAGTGTTACATCCACTGCATTTTTAAGAGCAGGAAAACTGCAAACACATGCTAAAACCTGAAAAAGGAAGTTTTAATAATACAGTATATTTAAGAAGTTGAATTTCGTTTTTTTATCAACTCACTGCTTGTGGAAGTGGGTGAAGTCTGAGCGTTGCAGCTGTAATGATTCCCAAGGTTCCTTCTGAACCTACAAACAAGTTGGTCAAGTTATATCCAGCTGATGATTTTCTATTCAAAATAAGAAATAGTTTTCAATTTTTAATACAGTTTTTGCAACAATAATAATAATTACCGAGTTTGTCTGTTTTCACCGGCAGTGTGAATAATTACACCGTCTGGAAGAACGACTTCCAAATTCATTACGTTCTCACGCATCGTTCCGTATTTGACAGCATTCGTACCAGATGCACTAGTAGCAGCCATTCCACAAAGAGATGCATCAGCACCAGGATCTGAAAATGGCATATTATTAACTCCCATTAAAATCTTAAAATTTACTTTTTATTTATTTACCAACAGGAAACCAAGTACCAGAACCACGAAGATGAGAATTGAGTGTTTTTCGTGTAACTCCTGGTTGAACAGAAACATAAAAGTCGAGCACGTTCAAGTTAAAAATTTTATCCATATTGTTTAGATCTATGCACACGCCTCCCTATAAAAATAATTCTTTATATTTTATATATATATATAGTATATACAGTATTTTTTTTAAAAAATTTGAATAAATATTACGTGTGTGGCATTGACACCACCCTCCAGACCTGTTCCGGTACCAAATGGAATCATTGGTAAACGATGTTTATGACAAATCTTTGCAATTTGACTCACTTCATTTGTTGATTCGGGTAAAACAACTATGTCTGCTAAACAGGGTCTGAAAGAAGGCATAATTAGTATAAATGCTCAAATTTATTATAAGTTTTGTACTTATTTACTTGTAAGGGCCTTCATCGTTTGCATGATGCTCTCTGCCAGTTTCACTTGTTAATATTCTTTTTTCACCGATTGCATTAGAAAATTCATTGAGAACTGCATTACTTAAAAACCTGCATTAAAATTTTTAGTGATGAATTGATGATAGTACTTAATATAAGAATAAATTACATACCGCGGATGATATGTAAAAGGAATATTCTTGTGTTTTATGAAACTTGTCACAACTTTGCACAAAAAATGAGACATTTTAGTGTTTAGATTCATGAATATATATATATATATATATATATATAATATCTGGATCAATATTCCGACTTATTATCAGTTGTAAGATAAGGATAAGTCCAATAGACTCTTCCACCTACAATAGGGGACAATTATAATTTTATTCAAGGATTTTGTACAGGATTTCATTAAATTATTATAAACTAAATGCAAAAATCTATTAAAGTTTTTATCAACTGCATTTAAAATTATGGAGTCTATATTGTTGTTTACTACTGTTTTGATTGTTGGATTAGGGTGCGACTGTTCAGCTCACTTGTCAGTTTCTGATAAAAGGATAGTTTTTTTTATGAACTTCCTGATTGGTTCGGTAAAAATATACCGGTATACATTATTGCGCCAAAGTCTGTATAAAGCTATTTTTATTAATTAAACGTTATGTTGATGTAAAAAATGTAATTTTTTTAATACCAGACAGGATTAATCACCATCACTACCAATTTTATGAGTTTAATGCAAAGTTTATACTGATATGAAAGTTCTAACTTCTGAATAGAACAATTACTTGCGTCTTCTACGGGAGAACATTTTCACTGTGATGTTAGTTTAAACAACAAAGTACAATTTTCATATTATTTTTAATGCAAAGTCCAAAATTCTTAAAAATCCTAGTATGTACAATCCCGGTCATAAAAAATGACGCTTTCACTGTGCAGCTGTGCTAGGAGCAGTTTGTTTGTTTGTTGTTACAAACAAACAAACAAACAAGATGAGCATTTTGGCAAGTGGGGGCTCCAAAGGGAAATTCGTCATACGTTTTCCCAATTTCGTAATAAAAAATTCCAAAGGCGGAGGATCCATGAAATCAAACGTCAGAATGTCCTTGAATCCAATTGCTAAACTAAAAATATTTA